>CAWVNZ010001803.1:0-39614 GCA_963930735.1 Dioctria linearis | reverse complement strand
TATCCCTGGCGTAATTAAAATTTGACACAGTAAAAAATTATTTTTTGAATAATTTACTATAGAAAAGGCAATCCCTGGCGTAATCAAAATTTGCGACAGTAAAATATTATTTTTTGAATAATTTACTATAGAAAAGGCAATCCCTGGCGTAATTAAAATTTGAGACAGTAAAAAGTGAATTTTTGAATAATTTACTATAGAAAAGGCAATCCCTGGCGTAATTAAAATTTGAGACAGTATAAAATTAGTTTTTGCAAAATTTACTATAGGAAAGGCAATCTCTGGCGTAATTAAAATTTGAGACAGTAAAAAATTATTTTTTTGAATAATTTACTATAGAAAAGGCAATCCCTGGCGTAATTAAAATTTGCGACAGTAAAAAATTATTTTTTGAATAATTTACTATAGAAAAGGCAATCCCTGGCGTAATTAAAATTTGTGACAGAAAAAATTATTTTTTGAATAATATACTATAGAAAAGCAATCCCTGGCGTAATAAAAATTTGAGACAGTAAAAAATGAATTTTTTGAATAATTTACTATAGAAAAGGCAATCCCTGGCGTAATTAAAATTTGAGACAGTAAAAAATGAATTTTTTGAATAATTTACTATAGAAAAGGCAATCCCTGGCGTAACTAAAATTTGAGACAGTAAAAAATGGATTTTTGAATAATTTACTATAGAAAAGGCAATCCCTGGCGTAATTAAAATTTGAGACAGTAAAAAATGAATTTTTGAATAATTTACTATAGAAAAGGCAATCCCTGGCCTAATTAAAATTTGAGACAGTAAAAAATGAAATTTTTGAATAATTTACTATAGAAAAGGCAATCCCTGGCGTAATTATAATTTGCGACACTAAACAATTATTTTTTGAATAATTTACTATAGAAAAGGCAATCCCTGGAGTAATTAAAATTTGAGACAGAAAAAAATGAATTTTTGAATAATTTACTATAGAAAAGGCAATCCCTGGCGTAATTATAATTTGCGACAGTAAAAAATTATTTTTTGAATAATTTACTATAGAAAACGCAATCCCTGGCGTAATTAAAATTTGCGACAGTATAAAATGAATTTTTGAATAATTTACTATAGAAAAGGCAATCCCTGGCGTAATTAAAATTTGAGACAGTAAAAAATGAATTTTTGAATAATTTACTATAGAAAAGGCAATCCCTGGCGTAATTAAAATTTGCGACAGTAAAAAATTAGTTTTTGCAAAATTTACTATAGAAAAGGCCATCCTTGGCGTAATTAAAATTTGAGACAGTAAAAAATGATTTTTTGAATAATTTACTATAGAAAAGGCAATCCCTGGCGTAATTAAAATTTGCGATAGTAAAAAATTATTTTTTGAATAATTTACTATAGAAAAGGCAATCCCTGGCGTAATTATAATATGCGACACTAAACAATTATTGTTTGAATAATTTACTATAGAAAAGGCAATCCCTGGCGTAATTAAAATTTGAGACAGTAAAAAATGATTTTTTGCAAAATTTACTATAGAAAAGGCAATCCCTGGCGTAATTAAAATTTGAGACAGTAAAAAATGAATTTTTGAATAATTTACTATAGAAAAGGCAATCCCTGGCGTAATTAAAATTTGTGACAGTAAAAAATGAATTTTTGAAAAATTTACTATAGAAAAGGCACTCCCTGGCGTAATTAAAATTTGAGACATTAAAAAATGAATTTTTGAATAATTTACTATAGAAAAGGCAATCCTTGGCGTAATTAAAATTTGCGACAGTATAAAATTATTTTTTGAATAATTTACTATAGAAAAGGCAATCCCTGGCGTAATTATAATTTGAGACAGTAAAAAATGAATTTTTGAATAATTTACTATAGAAAAGGCAATCCCTGGCGTAATTAAAATTTGAGACAGTATAAAATTATTTTTTGAAAAATTTACTATAGAAAAGGCTATCCCTGGCGTAATTAAAATTTGACACAGTAAAAAATTATTTTTTGAATAATTTACTATAGAAAAGGCAATCCCTGGCGTAATCAAAATTTGCGACAGTAAAATATTATTTTTTGAATAATTTACTATAGAAAAGGCAATCCCTGGCGTAATTAAAATTTGAGACAGTAAAAAATGAATTTTTGAATAATTTACTATAGAAAAGGCAATCCCTGGCGTAATTAAAATTTGAGATAGTATAAAATTAGTTTTTGCAAAATTTACTATAGGAAAGGCAATCTCTGGCGTAATTAAAATTTGAGACAGTAAAAAATTATTTTTTTGAATAATTTACTATAGAAAAGGCAATCCCTGGCGTAATTAAAATTTGCGACAGTAAAAAATTATTTTTTGAATAATTTACTATAGAAAAGGCAATCCCTGGCGTAATTAAAATTTGTGACAGAAAAAATTATTTTTTGAATAATTTACTATAGAAAAGGCAATCCCTGGCGTAATAAAAATTTGAGACAGTAAAAAATGAATTTTTTGAATAATTTACTATAGAAAAGGCAATCCCTGGCGTAATTAAAATTTGAGACAGTAAAAAATGAATTTTTTGAATAATTTACTATAGAAAAGGCAATCCCTGGCGTAACTAAAATTTGAGACAGTAAAAAATGGATTTTTGAATAATTTACTATAGAAAAGGCAATCCCTGGCGTAATTAAAATTTGAGACAGTAAAAAATGAATTTTTGAATAATTTACTATAGAAAAGGCAATCCCTGGCCTAATTAAAATTTGAGACAGTAAAAAATGAATTTTTGAATAATTTACTATAGAAAAGGCAATCCCTGGCGTAATTATAATTTGCGGCACTAAACAATTATTTTTTGAATAATTTACTATAGAAAAGGCAATCCCTGGAGTAATTAAAATTTGAGACAGTAAAAAATGAATTTTTGAATAATTTACTATAGAAAAGGCAATCCCTGGCGTAATTATAATTTGCGACAGTAAAAAATTATTTTTTGAATAATTTACTATAGAAAACGCAATCCCTGGCGTAATTAAAATTTGCGACAGTATAAAATGAATTTTTGAATAATTTAATATAGAAAAGGCAATCCCTGGCGTAATTAAAATTTGAGACAGTAAAAAATGAATTTTTGAATAATTTACTATAGAAAAGGCAATCCCTGGCGTAATTAAAATTTGCGACAGTAAAAAATTAGTTTTTGCAAAATTTACTATAGAAAAGGCCATCCCTGGCGTAATTAAAATTTGAGACAGTAAAAAATGATTTTTTGAATAATTTACTATAGAAAAGGCAATCCCTGGCGTAATTAAAATTTGCGATAGTAAAAAATTATTTTTTGAATAATTTACTATAGAAAAGGCAATCCCTGGCGTAATTATAATTTGCGACACTAAACAATTATTGTTTGAATAATTTACTATAGAAAAGGCAATCCCTGGCGTAGTTAAAATTTGAGACAGTAAAAAATGATTTTTTGCAAAATTTACTATAGAAAAGGCAATCCCTGGCGTAATTAAAATTTGAGACAGTAAAAAATGAATTTTTGAATAATTTACTATAGAAAAGGCAATCCCTGGCGTAATTAAAATTTGAGACAGTAAAAAATGAATTTTTGAATAATTTACTATAGGAAAGGCAATCCCTGGCGTAATTAAAATTTGCGACAGTAAAAAATGAATTTTTGAATAATTTACTATAGAAAAGGCAATCCCTGGCGTAATTAAAATTTGTGACAGTAAAAAATGAATTTTTGAAAAATTTACTATAGAAAAGGCAATCCCTGGCGTAATTAAAATTTGAGACATTAAAAAATGAATTTTTGAATAATTTACTATAGAAAAGGCAATCCCTGGCGTAATTAAAATTTGCGACAGTAAACAATTAATTTTTGAATAATTTACTATAGAAAAGGCAATCCCTGGCGTAATTAAAATTTGAGACAGTAAAAAATGAATTTTTGAATAATTTACTATAGAAAAGGCAATCCCTGGCGTAATTAAAATTTGCGACAGTAAAAAATTATTTTTTGAATAATTTACTATAGAAAAGGCAATCCCTGGCGTAATTATAATTTGCGACAGTAAACAATTAATTTTTGAATAATTTACTATAGAAAAGGCAATCCCTGGCGTAATTAAAATTTGAGACAGTAAAAAATGAATTTTTGAATAATTTACTATAGAAAAGGCAATCCCTGGCGTAATTAAAATTTGCGACAGTAAAAAATTATTTTTTGAATAATTTACTATAGAAAAGGCAATCCCTGGCGTAATTATAATTTGCGACAGTAAAAAATCAATTTTTGAATAATTTACTATAGAAAAGGCAATCCCTGGCGTAATTAAAATTTGAGACAGTATAAAATTATTTTTTGAAAAATTTACTATAGAAAAGGCAATCCCTGGCGTAATTAAAATTTGAGACAGTAAAAAATTATTTTTTGAATAATTTACTATAGAAAAGGCAATCCCTGGCGTAGTCAAAATTTGCGACAGTAAAAAATTATTTTTTGAATAATTTACTATAGAAAAGGCAATCCCTGGCATAATTAAAATTTGAGACAGTAAAAAATGAATTTTTGAATAATTTACTATAGAAAAGGCAATCCCTGGCGTAATTAAAATTTGAGGCAGTATAAAATTAGTTTTTGCAAAATTTACTATAGAAAAGGCAATCCCTGGCGTAATTAAAATTTGAGACAGTAAAAAATTATTTTTTTGAATAATTTACTATAGAAAAGGCAATCCCTGGCGCAATTAAAATTTGCGACAGTAAAAAATTATTTTTTGAATAATTTACTATAGAAAAGGCAATCCCTGGCGTAATTAAAATTTGTGACAGAAAAAATTATTTTTTGAATAATTTACTATAGAAAAGGCAATCCCTGGCGTAATAAAAATTTGAGACAGTAAAAAATGAATTTTTTGAATAATTTACTATAGAAAAGGCAATCCCTGGCGTAATTAAAATTTGAGACAATAAAAAATGAATTTTTTGAATAATTTACTATAGAAAAGGCAATCCCTGGCGTAATTAAAATTTGAGACAGTAAAAAATGAATTCTTGAATAATTTACTATAGAAAAGGCAATCCCTGGCGTAATTAAAATTTGAGACAGTAAAAAATGAATTTTTGAATAATTTACTATAGAAAAGGCAATCCCTGGCGTAATTAAAATTTGAGACAGTAAAAAATGAATTTTTGAATAATTTACTATAGTAAAGGCAATCCCTGGCGTAATTATAATTTGCGACACTAAACAATTATTTTTTGAATAATTTACTATAGAAAAGGCAATCCCTGGCGTAATTAAAATTTGAGACACTAAAAAATGAATTTTTGAATAATTTACTATAGAAAAGGCAATCCCTGGCGTAATTATAATTTGCGACACTAAACAATTATTTTTTGAATAATTTACTATAGAAAAGGCAATCCCTGGCGTAACTAAAATTTGAGACAGTAAAAAATGAATTTTTTGAATAATTTACTATAGAAAAGGCAATCCCTAGTGTAATTAAAATTTGCGACAGTAAAAAATTATTTTTTGAATAATTTACTATAGAAAAGGCAATCCCTGGCGTAATTAAAATTTGCGACAGTAAAAAATTATTTTTTGAATAATTTACTATAGAAAAGGCAATCCCTGGCGTAATTATAATTTGCGACACTAAACAATTATTTTTTGAATAATTTACTATAGAAAAGGCAATCCCTGGCGTAATTAAAATTTGAGACAGTAAAAAATTATTTTTTGAATAATTTACTATAGAAAAGGCAATCCCTGGCGTAATTAAAATTTGAGACATTATAAAATTATTTTTTGAATAATTTACTATAGAAAAGGCAATCCCTGGCGTAATTAAAATTTGAGACAGTAAAAAATGAATTTTTGAATAATTTACTATAGAAAAGGCAATCCCTGGCGTAATTAAAATTTGAGACAGTAAAAAATGAATTTTTGAATAATTTACTATAGAAAAGGCAATCCCTGGCGTAATTAAAATTTGAGACAGTAAAAAATGAATTTTTGAATAATTTACTATAGAAAAGGCAATCCCTGGACTAATTAAAATTTGAGACAGTATAAAATTATTTTTTGAATAATTTACTATAGAAAAGGCAATCCCTGGCGTAATTAAAATTTGAGACAGTATAAAATGAATTTTTGAATAATTTACTATAGAAAAGGCAATCCCTGGCGTAATTAAAATTTGCGACAGTAAAAAATTATTTTTTGAATAATTTACTATAGAAAAGGCAATCCCTGGCGTAATTATAATTTGCGACAGTAAAAAATGAATTTTTGAATAATTTACTATAGAAAAGGCAATCCCTGGCGTAATTAAAATTTGAGACAGTATAAAATTATTTTTTGAAAAATTTACTATAGAAAAGGCAATCCCTGGCGTAATTAAAATTTGAGACAGTAAAAAATTATTTTTTGAATAATTTACTATAGAAAAGGCAATCCCTGGCGTAGTCAAAATTTGCGACAGTAAAAAATTATTTTTTGAATAATTTACTATAGAAAAGGCAATCCCTGGCATAATTAAAATTTGAGACAGTAAAAAATGAATTTTTGAATAATTTACTATAGAAAAGGCAATCCCTGGTGTAATTAAAATTTGAGGCAGTATAAAATTAGTTTTTGCAAAATTTACTATAGAAAAGGCAATCCCTGGCGTAATTAAAATTTGAGACAGTAAAAAATTATTTTTTTGAATAATTTACTATAGAAAAGGCAATCCCTGGCGCAATTAAAATTTGCGACAGTAAAAAATTATTTTTTGAATAATTTACTATAGAAAAGGCAATCCCTGGCGTAATTAAAATTTGTGACAGAAAAAATTATTTTTTGAATAATTTACTATAGAAAAGGCAATCCCTGGCGTAATAAAAATTTGAGACAGTAAAAAATGAATTTTTTGAATAATTTACTATAGAAAAGGCAATCCCTGGCGTAATTAAAATTTGAGACAATAAAAAATGAATTTTTTGAATAATTTACTATAGAAAAGGCAATCCCTGGCGTAATTAAAATTTGAGACAGTAAAAAATGAATTTTTGAATAATTTACTATAGAAAAGGCAATCCCTGGCGTAACTAAAATTTGAGACAGTAAAAAATGAATTTTTGAATAATTTACTATAGAAAAGGCAATCCCTGGCGTAATTAAAATTTGAGACAGTAAAAAATGAATTTTTGAATAATTTACTATAGAAAAGGCAATCCCTGGCGTAATTATAATTTGCGACACTAAACAATTATTTTTTGAATAATTTACTATAGAAAAGGCAATCCCTGGCGTAATTAAAATTTGAGACAGTAAAAAATGAATTTTTGAATAATTTACTATAGAAAAGGCAATCCCTGGCGTAATTATAATTTGCGACACTAAACAATTATTTTTTGAATAATTTACTATAGAAAAGGCAATCCCTGGCGTAACTAAAATTTGAGACAGTAAAAAATGAATTTTTTGAATAATTTACTATAGAAAAGGCAATCCCTAGTGTAATTAAAATTTGCGACAGTAAAAAATTATTTTTTGAATAATTTACTATAGAAAAGGCAAACCCTGGCGTAATTAAAATTTGCGACAGTAAAAAATTATTTTTTGAATAATTTACTATAGAAAAGGCAATCCCTGGCGTAATTATAATTTGCGACACTAAACAATTATTTTTTGAATAATTTACTATAGAAAAGGCAATCCCTGGCGTAATTAAAATTTGAGACAGAAAAAAATTATTTTTTGAATAATTTACTATAGAAAAGGCAATCCCTGGCGTAATTAAAATTTGAGACAGTATAAAATTATTTTTTGAATAATTTACTATAGAAAAGGCAATCCCTGGCGTAATTAAAATTTGAGACAGTAAAAAATTAATTTTTGAATAATTTACTGTAGAAAAGGCAATCCCTGGCGTAATTAAAATTTGAGACAGTAAAAAACGAATTTTTGAATAATTTACTATAGAAAAGGCAATCCCTGGCGTAATTAAAATTTGAGACAGTAAAAAATGAATTTTTGAATAATTTACTATAGAAAAGGCAATCCCTGGCGTAATTAAAATTTGAGACTGTAAAAAATGAATTTTTTGAATAATTGAATAATTGGGATTGCCTTTTCTATAGTAAATTATTCAAAAAATTCATTTTTTTCTGTCGCAAATTTTAATTACGCCAGGGATTGCCTTTTCTATAGTAAATTATTCAAAAAATAATTTTTTTCTGTCGCAAATTTTAATTACGCCAGGGATTGCCTTTTCTATAGTAAATTATTCAAAAATTAATTTTTTACTGTCTCAAATTTTAATTACGCCAGGGATTGCCTTTTCTATAGTAAATTATTCAAAAATTCATTTTTTACTGTCTCAAATTTTAATTACGCCAGGGATTGCCTTTTCTATAGTAAATTATTCAAAAATTAATTTTTTACTGTCGTAAATTATAATTACGCCAGGGATTGCCTTTTCTATAGTATCAAAAATTCATTTTTTACTGTCGCAAATTATAATTATGCCAGGGATTGCCTTTTCTATAGTAAATTATTCAAAAAAATCATTTTTTACTGTCGCAAATTATAATTACGCCAGGGATTGCCTTTTCTATAGTAAATTATTCAAAAAATAATTTTTTACTGTCTCAAATTTTAATTACGCCAGGGATTGGCTTTTCTATAGTAAATTATTCAAAAATTCATTTTTTACTGTCTCAAATTTTAATTACGCCAGGGATTGCCTTTTCTATAGTAAATTATTCAAAAATTAATTTTTTTCTGTCGCAAATTTTAATTACGCCAGGGATTGCCTTTTCTATAGTAAATTATTCAAAAAAATCATTTTTTACTGTCTCAAATTTTAATTACGCCAGGGATTGCCTTTTCTATAGTAAATTATTCAAAAAATTCATTTTTTACTGTCTCAAATTTTAATTACGCCAGGGATTGCCTTTTCTATAGTAAATTATTCAAAAAATCATTTTTTACTGTCTCAAATTTTAATTACGCCAGGGATTGCCTTTTCTATAGTAAATTATTCAAAAATTCATTTTTTTCTGTCGCAAATTTTAATTACGCCAGGGATTGCCTATTCTATAGTAAATTATTCAAAAATTCATTTTTTACTGTCTCAAATTTTAATTACGCCAGGGATTGCCTTTTCTATAGTAAATTTTGCAAAAAATAATTTTTTACTGTCTCAAATTTTAAATACGCCAGGGATTGCCTTTTCTATAGTAAATTATTCAAAAATTCATTTTTTACTATCTCAAATTTTAATTACGCCAGGGATTGCCTTTTCTATAGTAAATTTTGCAAAAAATAATTTTTTCTGTCACAAATTTTAATTACGCCAGGGATTGCCTTTTCTATAGTAAATTATTCAAAAATTCATTTTTTACTGTCTCAAATTTTAATTACGCCAGGGATTGCCTTTTCTATAGTAAATTATTCAAAAAATCATTTTTTACTGTCTCAAATTTTAATTACGCCAGGGATTGCCTTTTCTATAGTAAATTATTCAAAAATTCATTTTTTTCTGTCGCAAATTTTAATTACGCCAGGGATTGCCTATTCTATAGTAAATTATTCAAAAATTCATTTTTTACTGTCTCAAATTTTAATTACGCCAGGGATTGCCTTTTCTATAGTAAATTTTGCAAAAAATAATTTTTTACTGTCTCAAATTTAAATACGCCAGGGATTGCCTTTTCTATAGTAAATTATTCAAAAATTCGTTTTTTACTGTCTCAAATTTTAATTACGCCAGGGATTGCCTTTTCTATAGTAAATTTTGCAAAAAATAATTTTTTCTGTCACAAATTTTAATTACGCCAGGGATTGCCTTTTCTATAGTAAATTATTCAAAAATTCATTTTTTACTGTCTCAAATTTTAATTACGCCAGGGATTGCCTTTTCTATAGTAAATTATTCAAAAATTCATTTTTTACTGTCTCAAATTTTAATTACGCCAGGGATTGCCTTTTCTATAGTAAATTTTACAAAAAATAATTTTTTCTGTCACAAATTTTAATTACGCCAGGGATTGCCTTTTCTATAGTAAATTATTCAAAAATTCATTTTTTACTGTCTCAAATTTTAATTACGCCAGGGATTGCCTTTTCTATAGTAAATTATTCAAAAATACATTTTTTACTGTCTCAAATTTTAATTACGCCAGGGATTGCCTTTTCTATAGTAAATTATTCAAAAAATAATTGTTTAGTGTCGCAAATTTTAATTACGCCAGGGATTGCCTTTTCTATAGTAAATTTTGCAAAAACTAATTTTTTACTGTCGAAAATTTTAATTACGCCAGGGATTGCCTTTTCTATAGTAAATTATTCAAAAAATAATTGTTTAGTGTCGCAAATTTTAATTACGCCAGGGATTGCCTTTTCTATAGTAAATTATTCAAAAAATAATTTTTTACTGTCTCAAATTTTAATTACGCCAGGGATTGCCTTTTCTATAGTAAATTTTGCAAAAAATAATTTTTTACTGTTGCAAATTTTAATTACGCCAGGGATTGCCTTTTCTATAGTAAATTTTGCAAAAAATTATTGTTTAGTGTCGCAAATTTTAATTACGCCAGGGATTGCCTTTTCTATAGTAAATTATTTAAAAAATAATTTCTTACTGTCGCAAATTTTAATTACGCCAGGGATTGCCTTTTCTATAGTAAATTATTCAAAAATTTATTTTTTACTGTCTCAAATTTTAATTACGCCAGGGATTGCCTTTTCTATAGTAAATTATTCAAAAAATAATTGTTTAGTGTCGCAAATTTTAATTACGCCAGGGATTGCCTTTTCTATAGTAAATTTTGCAAAAACTAATTTTTTACTGTCGCAAATTTTAATTACGCCAGGGATTGCCTTTTCTATAGTAAATTATTCAAAAAATAATTTTTTACTGTCTCAAATTTTAATTACGCCAGGGATTGCCTTTTCTATAGTAAATTATTCAAAAAATAATTTTTTACTGTCTCAAATTTTAATTACGCCAGGGATTGCCTTTTCTATAGTCAATTTTGCAAAAAATAATTTTTTACTGTTGCAAATTTTAATTACGCCAGGGATTGCCTTTTCTATAGTAAATTTAGCAAAAAATAATTGTTTAGTGTCGCAAATTTTAATTACGCCAGGGATTGCCTTTTCTATAGTAAATTATTCAAAAAATAATTTTTTACTGTCGCAAATTTTAATTAGGCCAGGGATTGCCTTTTCTATAGTAAATTATTCAAAAATTCATTTTTTACTGTCGCAAATTTTAATTACGCCAGGGATTGCCTTTTCTATAGTAAATTATTCAAAAATTCATTTTTTACTGTCTCAAATTTTAATTACGCCAGGGATTGCCTTTTCTATAGTAAATTTTGCAAAAAATAATTGTTTAGTGTCGCAAATTTTAATTACGTCAGGGATTGCCTTTTCTTTAGTAAATTTTGCAAAAACTAATTGTTTAGTGTCGCAAATTTTAATTACGCCAGGGATTGCCTTTTCTATAGTAAATTATTCAAAAAATAATTTTTTACTGTCGCAAATTTTAATTACGCCAGGGATTGCCTTTTCTATAGTAAATTATTCAAAAATTCATTTTTTACTGTCTCAAATTTTAATTACGCCAGGGATTGCCTTTTCTATAGTAAATTATTCAAAAAATAATTTTTTACTGTCTCAAATTTTAATTACGCCAGGGATTGCCTTTTCTATAGTAAATTATTCAAAAATTCATTTTTTACTGTCTCAAATTTTAATTACGCCAGGGATTGCCTTTTCTATAGTAAATTTTGCAAAAAATAATTTTTTACTGTCTCAAATTCTAAAAACGCCAGGGATTGCCTTTTCTATAGTAAATTATTCAAAAATTCATTTTTTTAATGTCTCAAATTTTAATTACGCCATTAACATAAAATTACTATATAAATAATTGTCTAAAGTAATATATAAATTATTAATTATATAGATATATAATAACTAATTTATGTAAATACCTCCCCATAATATTAAAATTAATTAATTGCCCCTTATAACTAATTATTTAATATAATATTAAATACAATTATTCAATTGTTAGTAAATTTACTATAGAAAAGGCAATCCCTGGCGTAATTAAAATTTGAGACAGTAAAAAATGAATTTTTGAATAATTTACTATAGAAAAGGCAATCCCTGGCGTAATTAAAATTTGCGACAGTAAAAAATTAGTTTTTGAATAATTTACTATAGAAAAGGCAATCCCTGGCGTAATTAAAATTTGAGACAGTAAAAAATGAATTTTTGAATAATTTACTATAGAAAAGGCAATCCCTGGCTTAATTAAAATTTGAGACAGGAAAAAATTATTTTTTGAATAATTTACTATAGAAAAGGCAATCCCTGGCGTAATTAAAATTTGCGACAGTAAAAAATTATTTTTTGAATAATTTACTATAGAAAAGGCAATCCCTGGCGTAATTAAAATTTGAGACAGTAAAAAATGAATTTTTGAATAATTTTCTATAGAAAAGGCAATCCCTGACGTAATTAAAATTTGAGACAGTAAAAAATGAATTTTTGAATAATTTACTATAGAAAAGGCAATCCCTGGCGTAATTAAAATTTGAGACAGTATAAAATTATTTTTTGAATAATTTACTATAGAAAAGGCAATTCCTGGCGTAATTAAAATTTGAGACAGTAAACAATTATTTTTTGAATAATTTACTATAGAAAAGGCAATCCCTGGCGTAATTAAAGTTTTGCGACAGTATACAATTAATTTTTGAATAATTTACTATAGAAAAGGCAATCCCTGGCGTAATTAAAATTTGCGACAGAAAAAAATTATTTTTTGAATAATTTACTATATAAAAGGCAATCCCTGGCGTAATTAAAATTTGAGACAGTATAAAATTATTTTTTGAATAATTTACTATAGAAAAAGCAATCCCTGGCGTAATTAAAATTTGAGACAGTAAAAAATTAATTTTTGAATAATTTACTATAGAAAAGGCAATCCCTGGCGTAATTAAAATTTGAGACAGTATAAAATTAGTTTTTGCAAAATTTACTATAGAAAAGGCAATCCCTGGCGTAATTAAAATTTGCGACAGTAAAAAATGAATTTTTGAATAATTTACTATAGAAAAGGCAATCCCTGGCGTAATTATAATTTGCGACAGTAAAAATTATTTTTTGAATAATTTACTATAGAAAAGGCAATCCCTGGCGTAATTATAATTTGAGACAGTAAAAAATGAATTTTTGAATAACTTACTATAGAAAAGGCAATCCCTGGCGTAATTAAAATTTGAGACAGGTAAAAAATGAATTTTTTGAAAAATTTACTATAGAAAAGGCAATCCCTAGCGTAATTAAAATTTGTGACAGAAAAAATAATTTTTTGAATAATTTACTATAGAAAAGGCAATCCCTGGCGTAATTAAAATTTGAGACAGTAAAAAATGAATTTTTGAATAATTTACTATAGAAAAGGCAATCCTGGCGTAATTAAAATTTGCGACACTAAACAATGAATTTTTGAATAATTTACTATAGAAAAGGCAATCCCCTGGCGTAATTAAAATTTGTGACAGAAAAAATTATTTTTTGAATAATTTACTATAGAAAAGGCAATCCCATGGCGTAATTAAAATTTGAGACAGTAAAAAATGAATTTTTGAATAATTTACTATAGAAAAGGCAATCCCTGGCGTAATTATAATTTGCGACAGTAAAAATTATTTTTTGAATAATTTACTATAGAAAAGGCAATCCCTGGCGTAATTAAAATTTGAGACAGTAAAAAATGAATTTTTGAATAATTTGCTATAGAAAAGGCAATCCCTGGCGTAATTATAATTTGCGACAGTAAAAAATGAATTTTTGAATATTTTACTATAGAAAAGGCAATCCCTGGCGTAATTAAAATTTGAGACAGTAAAAAATGAATTTTTTGAATAATTTACTATAGAAAAGGCAATCCCTGGCGTAATTAAAATTTGCGACAGTATAAAATTATTTTTTGAATAATTTACTATAGAAAAGGCAATCCCTGGCGTAATTAAAATTTGAGACAGTAAAAAATGAATTTTTGAATAATTTACTATAGTAAAGGCAATCCCTGGCGTAATTAAAATTTGAGACAGTAAAAATGAATTTTTGAAAAATTAACTATAGGAAAGGCAATCCCTGGCGTAATTAAAATTTGCGACAGTAAAAAATTTGTTTTTGCAAAATTTACTATAGAAAAGGCAATCCTTGGCGTAATTAAAATTTGAGACAGTAAAAAATGAATTTTTGAATAATTTACTATAAAAAAGGCAATCCCTGGCGTAATTAAAATTTTGAGACAGTAAAAAATGAATTTTTTGAATAATTTACTATAGAAAAGGCAATCCCTGGCGTAATTAAAATTGAGACAGTAAAAAATTAATTTTTTTAATAATTTACTATAGAAAAGGCAATCCCTGGCGTAATTAAAATTTGAGACAGTAAAAAATTATTTTTTGAATAATTTACTATAGAAAAGGCAATCCCTGACGTAATTAAAATTTGCGACAGAAAAAATGAATTTTTGAATAATTTACTATAGAAAAGGCAATCCCTGGCGTAATTAAAATTTGAGACAATAAAAAATGAATTTTTGAATAATTTACTATAGAAAAGGCAATCCCTGGCGTAATTAAAATTTGCGACAGTAAACAATTAATTTTTGAATAATTTACTATAGAAAAGGCAATCCCTGGCGTAATTAAAATTTGCGACAGAAAAAAATTATTTTTTTGAATAATTTACTATAGAAAAGGCAATCCCTGGCGTAATTAAAATTTGAGACTTTAAAAAATGAATTTTTGAATAATTTACTATAGAAAAGGCAATCCCTGGCGTAGTTAAAATTTGTGACAGAAAAAATTATTTTTTGAATAATTTACTATAGAAAAGGCAATCCCTGGCGTAATTATAATTTGCGACAGTAAAAAATTATTTTTTTGAATAATTTACTATAGAAAAGGCAATCCCTGGCGTAATTAAAATTTGCGACAGTAAAAAATTATTTTTTGAATAATTTACTATAGAAAAGGCAATCCCTGGCGTAATTAAAATTTGAGACAGTAAAAATGAATTTTTGAATAATTTACTATAGAAAAGGCAATCCCTGGCGTAATTAAAATTTGAGACAGTATAAAATTAGTTTTTGCAAAATTTACTATAGAAAAGGCTATCCCTGGCGTAATTAAAATTTGAGACAGTAAAAAATTACTTTTTTGAATAATTTACTATAGAAAAGGCAATCCCTGCGTAATTAAAATTTGCGACAGTAAAAAATTATTTTTTGAATAATTTACTATAGAAAAGGCAATCCCTGGCGTAATTAAAATTTGAGACAGTAAAAAATGAATTTTTGAATAATTTACTATAGAAAAGGCAATCCCTGGCGTAATTAAAATTTGAGACAGTAAAAAATGAATTTTTGAATAATTTACTATAGAAAAGGCAATCCCTGGCGTAATTAAAATTTGCGACAGTAAAAAATTATTTTTTGAATAATTTACTATAGAAAAGGCAATCCCTGGCGTAATTATTATTTGCGACAGTAAAAAAAATATTTTTTGCAAAATTTACTATAGAAAAGGCAATCCCTGGCGTAATTAAAATTTGAGACAGTAAAAAATGAATTTTGAATAATTTACTATAGAAAAGGCAATCCCTGGCGTAATTAAAATTTGCGACAGTAAAAAATTATTTTTTGAATAATTTACTATAGAAAAGGCAATCCCTGGCGTAATTATTATTTGCGACAGTAAAAAAATTATTTTTTGCAAAATTTACTATAGAAAAGGCAATCCCTGGCGTAATTAAAATTTGAGACAGTAAAAAATGAATTTTTGAATAATTTACTATAGAAAAGGCAATCCCTGGCGTAATTAAAATTTGCGACAGTAAAAAATTATTTTTTGAATAATTTACTATAGAAAAGGCAATCCCTGGCGTAATTAAAATTTGAGACAGTAAAAAATGAATTTTTTGAATAATTTACTATAGAAAAGGCAATCCCTGGGGTAATTATAATTTGCGACAGTAAAAAATTAGTTTTTGCAAAATTTACTATAGAAAAGGCAATCCCTGGCGTAATTAAAATTTGCGACAGTAAAAAATTATTTTTTGAATAATTTACTATAGAAAAGGCAATCCCTGGCGTAATTAAAATTTGAGACAGTAAAAAATGAATTTTTGAATAATTTACTATAGAAAAGGCAATCCCTGGCGTAATTATAATTTGCGACAGTAAAAAATTATTTTTTGAATAATTTACTATAGAAAAGGCAATCCCTGGCGTAATTAAAATTTGAGACAGTATAAAATTATTTTTTGAATAATTTACTATAGAAAAGGCAATCCCTGGCGTAATTATAATTTGCGACAGTAAAAAATTATTTTTGCAAAATTTACTATAGAAAAGGCACTCCCTGGCGTAATTAAAATTTGCGACAGTAAAAAATTATTTTTTGAATAATTTAGTATAGAAAAGGCAATCCCTGCGTAATTAAAATTTGAGACAGTAAAAAATGATTTTTGAATAATTTACTATAGAAAAGGCAATCCCTAGCGTAATTAAAATTTGAGACCGTATAAAATTATTTTTGAATAATTTACTATAGAAAAGGCAATCCCTGGCGTAATTATAATTTGCGACAGTAAAAAATTATTTTTTGAATAATTTACTATAGAAAAGGCAATCCCTGGCGTAATTAAAATTTGAGACAGTAAAAAATGAATTTTTGAATAATTTACTATAGAAAAGGCAATCCCTGGCGTAATTAAAATTTGCGACAGAAAAAAATTAATTTTGAATAATTTACTATAGAGAAGGCAATCCCGGGCGTAATTAAAATTTGCGACAGTAAACAATTAATTTTTGAATAATTTTCTATAGAAAAGGCAATCCCTGGCGTAATTAAATTTGGGTGACCGAAAAAAATATTTTTTGAATAATTTACTATAGAAAAGGCAATCCCTGGCGTAATTAAAATTTGAGACAGTAAAAAATGAATTTTTGAATAATTTACTATAGAAAAGGCAATCCCTGGCGTAATTAAAATTTGAGACAGTAAAAAATGAATTTTTTGAATAATTTACTATAGAAAAGGCAATCCCTGGCGTAATTAAAATTTGCGACAGTAAACAATTATTTTTTGAATAATTTACTATAGAAAAGGCAATCCCTGGCGTAATTAAAATTTGCGACAGAAAAAAATTAATTTTTGAATAATTTACTATAGAGAAGGCAATCCCGGGCGTAATTAAAATTTGCGACAGTAAACAATTAATTTTTGAATAATTTACTATGGAAAAGGCAATCCCTGGCGTAATTAAAATTTGCGACATTAAAAAATTATTTTTTGCAAAATTTACTATAGAAAAGGCAATCCCTGGCGTAATTAAAATTTGCGACAGTAAAAATTATTTTTTGAATAATTTACTATAGAAAAGGCAATCCCTGGCGTAATTATAATTTGCGACAGTAAAAAATTATTTTTTGAATAATTTACTATAGAAAAGGAAATCCCTGGCGTAATTAAAATTTGCGACAGTAAAAAATTATTTTTTGCAAAATTTACTATAGAAAAGGCAATCCCTGGCGTAATTAAAATTTGCGACAGTAAAAAATTATTTTTTTGAATAATTTACTATAGAAAAGGCAATCCCTGGCGTAATTATAATTTGCGACAGTAAAAAATTATTTTTTGAATAATTTACTATAGAAAAGGCAATCCCTGGCGTAATTATAATTTGCGACAGTATAAAATTATTTTTTGAATAATTTACTATAGAAAAGGCAATCCCTGGCGTAATTAAAATTTGAGACAGTAAAAAATGAATTTTTGAATAATTTACTATAGAAAAGGCAATCCCTGGCGTAATTAAAATTTGAGACAGTAAAAAATGAATTTTTGAAAAATTTACTATAGAAAAGGCAATCCCTGGCGTAATTAAATTGGTGACAGAAAAAATTATTTTTTGAATAATTTACTATAGAAAAGGCAATCCCTGGCGTAATTAAAATTTGAGACACTAAAAATGAATTTTTGAATAATTTACTATAGAAAAGGCAATCCCTGGCGTAATTAAAATTTGAGACAGTAAAAAATGAATTTTTTGAATAATTTACTATAGAAAAGGCAATCCCTGCGTAATTAAAATTTGCGACAGTAAACAATTATTTTTTGAATAATTTACTATAGAAAAGGCAATCCCTGTCTTAATTAAAATTTGAGACAGTAAAAAATGAATTTTTGAATAATTTACTATAGAAAAGGCAATCCCTGGCGTAATTAAAATTTGAGACAGTATAAAATTATTTTTTGAATAATTTACTATAGAAAAGGCAATCCCTGGCGTAATTATAATTTGCGACAGTATAAAATTATTTTTGAATAATTTACTATAGAAAAGGCAATCCCTGGCGTAATTATAATTTGCGACACTAAACAATTATTTTTTGAATAATTTACTATAGAAAAGGCAATCCCTGGCGTAATTAAAATTTGTGACAGAAAAAATTATTTTTTGAATAATTTACTATAGAAAAGGCAATCCCTGGCGTAATTATAATTTGCGACAGTAAAAAATTATTTTTTGAATAATTTACTATAGAAAAGGCAATCCCTGGCGTAATTAAAATTTGCTACAGTAAAAAATTATTTTTTGAATAATTTACTATAGAAAAGGCAATCCCTGGCGTAATTAAAATTTGAGACAGTAAAAAATGAATTTTTGAATAATTTACTATAGAAAAGGCAATCCCTGGCGTAATTAAAATTTGAGACAGTATAAAATTAGTTTTTGCAAAATTTACTATAGAAAAGGCTATCCCTGGCGTAATTAAAATTTTGAGACAGTAAAAAATGAATTTTTAAATAATTTACTATAGAAAAGGCAATCCCTGGCGTAATTAAAATTTGCGACAGTAAAAAATTATTTTTTGAATAATTTACTATAGAAAAGGCAATCCCTGGCGTAATTAAAATTTGCGACAGTAAAAAATTATTTTTTGAATAATTTACTATAGAAAAGGCAATCCCTGGCGTAATTAAAATTTGCGACAGGAAAAAATGAATTTTTGAATAATTTACTCTAGAAAAGGCAATCCCTGGCGTAATTAAAATTTGCGACAGTAAAAATTAGTTTTTGCAAAATTTACTATAGAAAAGGCAATCCCTGGCGTAATTAGAATTTGAGACAGTAAAAAATGAATTTTTGAATAATTTACTATAGAAAAGGCAATCCCTGGCGTAATTAAATTTTGAGACAGTAAAAAATGAATTTTTGAATAATTTACTATAGAAAAGGCAATCCCTGGCGTAATTAAAATTTGCGACAGTAAAAAATTCTTTTTTGAATAATTTACTATAGAAAAGGCAATCCCTGGCGTAATTATTACTTGCGACAGTAAAAAATTATTTTTTGCAAAATTTACTATAGAAAAGGCAATCCCTGGCGTAATTAAAATTTGAGACAGTAAAAAATTTTTGAATAATTTACTATAGAAAAGGCAATCCCTGGCGTAATTAAAATTTGCGACAGTAAAAAATTATTTTTTGAATAATTTACTATAGAAAAGGCAATCCTGGCGTAATTAAAATTTGAGACAGTAAAAAATGAATTTTTTGAATAATTTACTATAGAAAAGGCAATCCCTGGGGTAATTAAAATTTGCGGACATTATAAAATGAATTTTTGAATAATTTACTATAGAAAAGGCAATCCCTGGCGTAATTAAAATTTGAGACAGTAAAAAATGAATTTTTGAATAATTTACTATAGAAAAGGCAATCCCTGGCGTAATTATAATTTGCGACAGTAAAAAATTAGTTTTTGCAAAATTTACTATAGAAAAGGCAATCCCTGGCGTAATTAAAAATTTGCGACAGTAAACAATTATTTTTTTGAATAATTTACTATAGAAAAGGCATTCCCTGGCGTAATTAAAATTTGAGACAGTAAAAAATGAATTTTTGAATAATTTACTATAGAAAAGGCAATCCCTGGCGTAATTAAAATTTGAGACAGTACAAAATTATTTTTTGAATAATTTACTATAGAAAAGAGCAATCCCCTGGCGTAATTAAAATTTGAGACAGTACAAAATTATTTTTTGAATAATTTACTATAGAAAAGGCAATCCCTGGCGTAATTATAATTTGCGACAGTAAAAAATTATTTTTTGCAAAATTTACTATAGAAAAGGCAATCCCTGGCGTAATTAAAATTTGCGACAGTAAAAATTTATTTTTTGAATAATTTACTATAGAAAAGGCAATCCCTGGCGTAATTAAAATTTGAGACAGTAAAAAATGATTTTTTGAATAATTTACTATAGAAAAGGCAATCCTGGCGTAATTAAAATTTGAGGACAGTATAAAATTATTTTTTGAATAATTTAATATAGAAAAGGCAATCCCTGGCGTAATTATAATTTGCGACAGTAAAAAATTATTTTTTGAATAATTTACTATAGAAAAGGCAATCCCTGGCGTAATTAAAATTTGAGACAGTAAAAAATGAATTTTTGAATAATTTACTAGAGAAAAGGCAATCCCTGGTGTAATTAAAATTTGCGACAGTAAAAAATTATTTTTTGAATAATTTACTATAGAAAAGGCAATCCCTGGCGTAATTAACATTTGAGACAGTTAAAAATTATTTTTTGAATAATTTACTATAGAAAAGGCAATCCCTGGCGTAATTAAAATTTGCGACAGAAAAAAAATAATTTTTGAATAATTTACTGTAGAGAAGGCAATCCCTGGCGTAATTAAAATTTGCGACAGTAAACAATTAATTTTTGAATAATTTACTATAGAAAAGGCAATCCCTGGCGTAATTAAAATTTGCGACAGAAAAAAATTATTTTTTGAATAATTTACTATAGAAAAGGCAATCCCTGGCGTAATTAAAATTTGCGACAGTAAACAATTAATTTTTGAATAATTTACTATAGAAAAGGCAATTCCTGGCGTAATTAAAATTTGCGACAGAAAAAAATTATTTTTTGAATAATTTACTATAGAAAAGGCAATCCCTGGCGTAATTAAAATTTGCGACAGTAAAAAATTATTTTTGCAAATTTACTATAGAAAATTTACAATAGAAAAGGCAATCCCTGGCGTAATTAAAATTTGCGACAGTAAAAAATTATTTTTTTAATAATTTACTATAGAAAGGGGCAATCCCTGGCGTAATTATAATTTGCGACAGTAAAAAATTATTTTTTGAATAATTTACTATAGAAAAGGCAATCCCTGGCGTGATTAAAATTTGAGACAGTAAAAAATGATTTTTTTGAATAATTTACTATAGAAAAGGCAATCCCTTGGCGTAATTAAAATTTGCGACAGTAAAAAATTATTTTTTGAATAATTTACTATAGAAAAGGCAATCCCTGGCGTAATTAAAATTTGAGACAGTAAACAATTATTTTTTGAATAATTTACTATAGAAAAGGCAATCCCTGGCGTAATTAAAATTTGAGACAGTAAAAAATTATATTTTGAATAATTTACTATAGAAAAGGCAATCCCTGGCGTAATTAAAATTTGAGACAGTAAACAATTATTTTTTGAATAATTTACTATAGAAAAGGCAATCCCTGGCGTAATTAAAATTTGAGACAGTAAAAAATTATTTTTTGCAAAATTTACTATAGAAAAGGCAATCCCTGGCGTAATTAAAAATTTGCGACAGTAAAAAAATTATTTTTTGAATAATTTACTATAGAAAAGGCAATCCCTGGCGTAATTAAAATTTGTGACAGTAAAAAAATTAATTTTTGAATAATTTACTATAGAAAAGGCAATCCCTGGCGTAATTAAAATTTGCGACAGAAAAAAAATTATTTTTTTGAATAATTTACTATAGAAAAGGCAATCCCTGGCGTAATTAAAATTTGCGACAGTAAAAGTGAATTTTTGAATAATTTACTATAGAAAAGGCAATCCCTGGCGTAATTATAATTTGCGACAGTAAAAAAATTATTTTTTGAATAATTTACTATAGAAAAGGCAATCCCTGGCGTAATTAAAATTTGCGACAGTATAAAATGAATTTTTGAATAATTTACTATAGAAAAGGCAATCCCTGGCGTAATTAAAGTTTGAGACAGTAAAAAATGAATTTTTGAATAATTTACTATAGAAAAGGCAATCCCTGGCGTAAATAAAATTTGCAACAGTATAAAATGAATTTTTGAATAATTTACTATAGAAAAGGCAATCCCTGGCGTAATTAAAATTTGCGACAGTAAAAAATGAATTTTTGAATAATTTACTATAGAAAAGGCAATCCCTGGCGTAATTAAAATTTGCGACAGTAAAAAATGAATTTTTGAATAATTTACTATAGAAAAGGCAATCCCTGGCGTAATTAAAATTTGCGACAGCAAAAAATTATTATTTGAATAATTTACTATAGAAAAGGCAATCCCTGTGCGTAATTAAAATTTGCGACAGTAAAAAATTATTTTTTGCAAAATTTACTATAGAAAAGGCAATCCCTGGCGTAATTAAAATTTGAGACAGTATAAAATGAATTTTTGAATAATTTACTATAGAAAAGGCAATCCCTGGCGTAATTAAAATTTGCGACAGTAAAAAAATGAATTTTTGAATAATTTACTATAGAAAAGGCAATCCCTGGCGTAATTAAAATTTGAGACAGTAAAAAATGAATTTTTGAATAATTTACTATAGAAAAGGCAATCCCTGGCGTAATTATAATTTGCGACAGTAAAAAATTATTTTTTGAATAATTTACTATAGAAAAGGCAATCCCTGGCTTAATTAAAATTTGCGACAGTATAAAATGAATTTTTGAATAATTTACTATAGAAAAGGCAATCCCTGGCGTAATTAAAATTTGAGACAGTAAAAAAATGAATTTTTTGTATAATTTACTATAGAAAAGGCAATCCCCTGGCGTAATTAAAATTTGCGACAGTAAAAAATTAGTTTTTGCAAAATTTACTATAGAAAAGGCAATCCCTGGCGTAATTAAAATTTGAGACAGTAAAAAAATGAATTTTTTGAATAATTTACTATAGAAAAGGCAATCCCTGGCGTAATTAAAATTTGAGACAGTAAAAAATGATTTTTTGAATAATTTACTATAGAAAAGGCAATCCCTGGCGTAATTAAAATTTGCGACAGTAAAAAATAATTTTTTGAATAATTTACTATAGAAAAGGCAATCCCTGGCGTAATTATAATTTGCGACACTAAACAATTATTTTTTGAATAATTTACTATAGAAAAGGCAATCCCTGGCGTAATTAAAATTTGAGACAGTAAAAAATTATTTTTTGAATAATTTACTACAGAAAAGGGCAATCCCTGGCGTAATTAAAATTTGAGACAGTAAACAATTATTTTTTGAATAATTTAACTATAGAAAAGGCAATCCCTGGCGTAATTAAAATGTGAGACAGAAAAAAATGATTTTTTTGCAAAATTTACTATAGAAAAGGGCAATCCCTGGCGTAATTAAAATTTGAGACAGTAAAAAATGTTTTTTGCAAAATTTACTATAGAAAAAGGCAATCCCTGGCGTAATTAAAATTTGAGACAGTAAAAAATGAATTTTTGAATAATTTACTATAGAGAAAAGGCAATCCCTGGCGTAATTAAAATTTGCGACAGTAAAAAATTATTTTTTGAATAATTTACTATAGAAAAGGCAATCCCTGGCGTAATTAAAATTTGAGACAGTAAAAAATGAATTTTTGAATAATTTACTATAGAAAAGGGCAATCCCTGGCGTAATTAAAATTTGAGACAGTAAAAAAATGAATTTTTGAATAATTTACTATAGAAAAGGCAATCCCTGGCGTAATTAAAATTTGCGACAGTAAAAAATGAATTTTTGAATAATTTACTATAGAAAAGGCAATCCCTGGCGTAATTAAAATTTGGGACAGTAAAAAAATGAATTTTTGAAAAATTTACTATAGAAAAGGCACTCCCTGGGCGTAATTAAAATTTGAGATATTAAAAAATGAATTTTTGAATAATTTTACTATAGAAAAGGCAATCCCTGGCGTAATTAAAATTTGCGACAGTATAAAATTATTTTTTGAATAATTTACTATAGAAAAGGCAATCCCTGGCGTAATTAAAATTTGAGACAGTAAAAAATGAATTTTGAATAATTTACTATAGAAAAGGCAATCCCTGGCGTAATTAAAATTTGCGACAGAAAAAAATTATTTTTTGAATAATTTACTATAGAAAAGGCAATCCCTGGCGTAATTATAATTTGCGATAGTAAAAAATGAATTTTTGAATAATTTACTATAGAAAAGGCAATCCCTGGCGTAATTAAAATTTGAGACAGTATAAAATTATTTTTTGAAAAATTTACTATAGAAAAGGCTATCCCTGGCGTAATTAAATATAGAAAAGGCTATCCCTGGCGTAATTAAAATTTGAGACAGTAAAAAAATTATTTTTTGAATAATTTACTATAGAAAAGGCAATCCCTGGCGTAATCAAAATTGCGACAGTAAAATATTATTTTTTGAATAATTTACTATAGAAAAGGCAATCCCTGGCGTAATAAAATTTGAGACAGTAAAAAATGCATTTTTGAATAATTTACTATAGAAAAGGCAATCCCTGGCGTAATTAAAATTTGAGACAGTATAAAATTAGTTTTTGCAAAATTTACTATAGGAAAGGCAATCCCTGGCGTAATTAAAATTTGAGACAGTAAAAAATTATTTTTTTGAATAATTTACTATAGAAAAGGCAATCCCTGGAGTAATTAAAATTTGCGACAGTAAAAAATTATTTTTTGAATAATTTACTATAGAAAAGGCAATCCCTGGCGTAATTAAAATTTGTGACAGAAAAAATTATTTTTTGAATAATTTACTATAGAAAAGGCAATCCCTGGCGTAAATAAAATTTGCAACAGTATAAAATGAATTTTTGAATAATTTACTATAGAAAAGGGCAATCCCTGGCGTAATTAAAATTTGCGACAGTAAAAAAATGAATTTTTGAATAATTTACTATAGAAATGGCAATCCCTGGCGTAATTAAAATTTTGCGACAGTAAAAATGAATTTATGAATAATTTACTATAGAAAAGGCAATCCCTGGCGTAATTAAAATTTGCGACAGTAAAAAATTATTTTTTGAATAATTTATTATAGAAAAGGCAATCCCTGGCGTAATTAAAATTTGCGACAGTAAAAAATTATTTTTTGCAAAATTTTCTATAGAAAAGGCAATCCCTGGCGTAATTAAAATTTGAGACAGTATAAAATGAAAATTTTGAATAATTTACTATAGAAAAGGCAATCCCTGGCGTAATTAAAATTTGCGACAGTAAAAATGAATTTTTGAATAATTTACTATAGAAAAGGCAATCCCTGGCGTAATTAAAATTTGAGACAGTAAAAAATGAATTTTTGAATAATTTACTATAGAAAAGGCAATCCCTGGCGTAATTAAAATTTGAGACAGTAAAAAATGAATTTTTGAATAATTTACTATAGAAAAGGCAATCCTTGGCGTAATTAAAATTTGAGACAGTATAAAATGAATTTTTGCAAAATTTACTATAGAAAAGGCAATCCCTGGCGTAATTAAAATTTGAGACAGTAAAAAATGAATTTTTGAATAATTTACTATAGAAAAGGCAATCCCTGGCGTAATTATAATTTGCGACAGTAAAAAATTATTTTTTTGAATAATTTACTATAGAAAAGGCAATCCCTGGCGTAATTAAAATTTGCGACAGTATAAAATGAATTTTTGAATAATTTACTATAGAAAAGGCAATCCCTGGCGTAATTAAAATTTGAGACAGTAAAAAATGAATTTTTGAATAATTTACTATAGAAAAGGCACTCCCTGGCGTAGTTAAAATTTGAGACATTAAAAAATAAATTTTTGAATAATTTACTATAGAAAAGGCAATCCCTGGCGTAATTAAAATTTGCGACAGTATAAAATTATTTTTTGAATAATTTACTATAGAAAAGGCAATCCCTGGCGTAATTAAAATTTGAGACAGTTAAAATTATTTTTTGAATAATTTACTATAGAAAAGGCAATCCCTGGCGTAATTAAAATTTGCGACAGAAAAAAATTAATTTTTGAATAAAGTACTATAGAGAAGGCAATCCCTGGCGTAATTAAAATTGCGACAGTAAACAATTAATTTTTGAATAATTTACTATAGAAAAGGGCAATCCCTGGCGTAATTAAAATTTGCGACAGAAAAAAATTATTTTTTGAATAATTTACTATAGAAAAGGCAATCCCTGGCGTAATTAAAATTTGCGACAGTAAACAATTAATTTTTGAATAATTTACTATAGAAAAGGCAATTCCTGCGTAATTAAAATTTGCGACAAAAAAAAATTATTTTTTGAATAATTTACTATAGAAAAGGCAATCCCTGGCGTAATTAAAATTTGCGACAGTAAAAAATTATTTTTTGCAAAATTTACTATAGAAAAGGCAATCCCTGGCGTAATTAAAATTTGCGACAGTAAAAAATTATTTTTTAATAATTTACTATAGAAAGGGCAATCCCTGGCGTAATTATAATTTGCGACAGTAAAAAATGAATTTTTGAATAATTTACTATAGAAAAGGCAATCCCTGGCGTGATTAACAATTTGCGACAGTAAAAAATTATTTTTTGAATAATTTACTATAGAAAAGGCAATCCCTGCGTAATTAAAATTTGCGACAGTAAAAAATTATTTTTTGAATAATTTACTATAGAAAAGGCAATCCCTGGGCGTAATTAAAATTTGAGACAGTAAAAAATGAATTTTTTGAATAATTTACTATAGAAAAGGCAATCCCTGGCGTAATTAAAATTTGAGACAGTAAAAAATTATATTTGAATAATTTACTATAGAAAAGGCAATCCCTGGCGTAATTAAAATTTGCGACAGTAAAAAATGAATTTTTGAATAATTTACTATAGAAAAGGCAATCCCTGGCGTAATTAATATTTGCGACAGTAAAAAATGAATTTTTGAATAATTTACTATAGAAAAGGCAATCCCTGGCGTAATTAAAATTTGCGACAGTAAAAATTATTTTTTGAATAATTTACTATAGAAAAGGGCAATCCCTGGCGTAATTAAAATTTGAGACAGTAAAAAATTATTTTTTGCAAAATTTACTATAGAAAAGGCAATCCCTGGCGTAATTAAAATTTGAGACAGTATAAAATGAATTTTTTAATAATTTACTATAGAAAAGGCAATCCCTGGCGTAATTAAAATTTGCGACAGTAAAAAATGAATTTTTGAATAATTTACTATAGAAAAGGCAATCCCTGGCGTAATTAAAATTTGAGACAGTAAAAAATGAATTTTTGAATAATTTACTATAGAAAAGGCAAACCCTGGCGTAATTATAATTTGCGACAGTAAAAAATTATTTTTTGAATATTTTACTATAGAAAAGCAACCCCTGGCGTAATTAAAATTTGCGACAGTATAAAATGAATTTTTGAATAATTTACTATAGAAAAGGCAATCCCTGGCGTAATTAAAATTTGAGACAGTAAAAAATGAATTTTTGAATAATTTACTATAGAAAAGGCAATCCCTGGCGTAATTAAAATTTGCGACAGTAAAAAATTAGTTTCTGCAAAATTTACTATAGAAAAGGCAATCCCTGGCGTAATTAAAATTTGAGACAGTAAAAAATGAATTTTTTGAATAATTTACCTATAGAAAAGGCAATCCCTGGCGTAATTAAAATTTGAGACAGTAAAAAATGATTTTTTGAATAATTACTATAGAAAAGGCAATCCTGGCGTAATTAAAATTTGCGACAGTAAAAAATTATTTTTTGAATAATTTACTATAGAAAAGGCAATCCCTGGCGTAATTATAATTTGCGACACTAAACAATTATTTTTTGAATAATTTACTATAGAAAAGGCAATCCCTGGCGTAATTAAAATTTGAGACAGTAAAAAATTATTTTTTGAATAATTTACTATAGAAAAGGCAATCCTGGCGTAATTAAAATTTGAGACAGTAAACAATTTATTTTTTGAATAATTTACTATAGAAAAGGCAATCCCTGGCGTAATTAAAATTTGAGACAGTAAAAAATGATTTTTTGCAAAATTTACTATAGAAAAGGCAATCCCTGGCGTAATTAAAATTTGAGACAGTAAAAAATGATTTTTTGCAAAATTTACTATAGAAAAGGCAATCCCTGGCGTAATTAAAATTTGAGACAGTAAAAAATGAATTTTTGAATAATTTACTATAGAAAAGGCAATCCCTGGCGTAATTAAAATTTGAGACAGTAAAAAATGAATTTTTGAATAATTTACTATAGAAAAGGCAATCCCTGGCGTAATTAAAATTTGAGACAGTAAAAAATGAATTTTTGAATAATTTACTATAGAAAAGGCAATCCCTGGCGTAATTAAAATTTGAGACAGTAAAAAATGAATTTTTGAATAATTTACTATAGAAAAGGCAATCCCTGGCGTAATTATAATTTGCGACAGTAAAAAATTATTTTTTGAATATATTACTATAGAAAAGGCAATCCCTGGCGTAATTAAAATTTGCGACAGTATAAATGAATTTTTGAATAATTTACTATAGAAAAGGCAATCCTGGCGTAATTAAAATTTGAGACAGTAAAAAATGAATTTTTGAATAATTTACTATAGAAAAGGCAATCCCTGGCGTAATTAAAATTTGCGACAGTAAAAAATTAGTTTCTGCAAAATTTACTATAGAAAAGGCAATCCCTGGCGTAATTAAAATTTGAGACAGTAAAAATGAATTTTTTGAATAATTTACTATAGAAAAGGCAATCCCTGGCGTAATTAAAATTTGAGACAGTAAAAAATGATTTTTTGAATAATTTACTATAGAAAAGGCAGTCCCTGGCGTAATTAAAATTTGCGACAGTAAAAAATTATTTTTTGAATAATTAACTATAGAAAAGGCAATCCCTGGCGTAATTATAATTTGCGAAACTAAACAATTATTTTTTGAATAATTTACTATAGAAAAGCAATCCCTGGCGTAATTAAAATTTGAGACAGTAAAAAATTATTTTTTGAATAATTTACTATAGAAAAGGCACTCCCTGGCGTAATTAAAATTTGAGACAGTAAACAATTATTTTTGAATAATTTACTATAGAAAAGGCAATCCCTGGCGTAATTAAAATTTGAGACAGTAAAAAATGATTTTTTGCAAAATTTACTATAGAAAAGGCAATCCCTGGCGTAATTAAAATTTGAGACAGTAAAAAATGATTTTTTGCAAAATTTACTATAAGAAAAGGCAATTCCTGGCGTAACTAAAATTTGAGACAGTAAAAAATGAATTTTTGAATAATTTACTATAGAAAGGCAATCCCTGGCGTAATTAAAATTTGCGACAGTAAAAAATTATTTTTGAATAATTTACTATAGAAAAGGCAATCCCTGGCGTAATTAAATTTGAGACAGTAAAAAATGAATTTTTGAAATAATTTACTATAGAAAAGGCAATCTCTGGCGTAATTAAAATTTGAGACAGTAAAAAATGAATTTTTGAATAATTTACTATAGAAAAGGCAATCCCTGGCGTAATTAAAATTTGAGACAGTAAAAATGAATTTTTGAATAATTTACTATAGAAAAGGCAATCCCTGGCGTAATTATAATTTTGCGACAGTAAAAAATTATTTTTTGAATATATTACTATAGAAAAGGCAATCCCTGGCGTAATTAAAATTTGCGACAGTATAAAATGAATTTTTGAATAATTTACTATAGAAAAGGCAATCCCTGGCGTAATTAAAATTTGAGACAGTAAAAAATGAATTTTTGAATAATTTACTATAGAAAAGGCAATCCCTGGCGTAATTAAAATTTGCGACAGTAAAAAATTAGTTTCTGCAAAATTTACTATAGAAAAGGTAATCCCTGGCGTAATTAAAATTTGAGACAGTAAAAAATGAATTTTTGAATAATTTACTATAGAAAAGGCAATCCCTGGCGTAATTAAAATTTGAGACAGTAAAAAATGATTTTTTGAATAATTTTTTATAGAAAAAAAAAGGCAATCCCTGGCGTAATTAAAATTTGCGACAGTAAAAAAATTATTTTTTGAATAATTAACTATAGAAAAGGCAATCCCTGGCGTAATTATAATTTGCGACACTAAACAATTATTTTTTGAATAATTTTACTATAGAAAAGGCAATCCCTGGCGTAATTAAAATTTGAGACAGTAAAAAAATTATTTTTTGAATAATTTACTATAGAAAAGGCAATCCCTGGCGTAATTAAAATTTGAGACAGTAAACAATTATTTTTTGAATAATTTACTATAGAAAAGGCAATCCCTGGCGTAATTAAAATTTGAGACAGTAAAAAATGATTTTTTGCAAAATTTACTATAGAAAAGGCAATCCCTGGCGTAATTAAAATTTGAGACAGTAAAAAATGATTTTTTGCAAAATTTACTATAGAAAAGGCAATCCCTGGCGTAATTAAAATTTGAGACAGTAAAAAATGAATTTTTGAATAATTTACTATAGAAAAGGCAATCCCTGGCGTAATTAAAATTTGCGACAGTAAAAAATTATTTTTTGAATAATTTACTATAGAAAAGGCAATCCCTGGCGTAATTAAAATTTGAGACAGTAAAAAATGAATTTTTGAATAATTTACTATAGAAAAGGCAATCCCTGGCGTAATTAAAATTTGAGACAGTAAAAAATGAATTTTTGAATAATTTACTATAGAAAAGGCAATCCCTGGCGTAATTAAAATTTGCGGCAGTAAAAAATGAATTTTTGAATAATTTACTATAGAAAAGGCAATCCCTGGCGTAATTAAAATTTGTGACAGTAAAAAATGAATTTTGAAAAATTTACTATAGAAAAGGCACTCCCTGGCGTAGTTAAAATTTGAGACCCTTAAAAATGAATTTTTGAATAATTTACTATAGAAAAGGCAATCCCTGGCGTAATTAAAATTTGCGACATTATAAAATTATTTTTGAATAATTTACTACAGAAAAGGCAATCCCTGGCGTAATTAAAATTTGAGACTGTAAAAAATGAATTTTTGAATAATTTACTATAGAAAAGGCAATCCCTGGCGTAATTAAAATTTGCGACAGTAAAAAATTTTTTTTTGAATAATTTACTATAGAAAAGGCAATCCCTGGCGTAATTATAATTTGCGACAGTAAAAAATTATTTTTTGAATAATTAACTATAGAAAAGGCAATCCCTGGCGTAATTATAATTTGCGAAACTAAACAATTATTTTTTGAATAATTTACTATAGAAAAGGCAATCCTGGCGTAATTAAAATTTGAGACAGTAAAAAATTATTTTTTGAATAATTTACTATAGAAAAGGCACTCCCTGGCGTAATTAAAATTTGAGACAGTAAACAATTATTTTTTGAATAATTTACTATAGAAAAGGCAATCCCTGGCGTAATTAAAATTTGAGACAGTAAAAAATGATTTTTGCAAAATTTACTATAGAAAAGGCAATCCCTGGCGTAATTAAAATTTGAGACAGTAAAAAATGATTTTTGCAAAATTTACTATAGAAAAGGCAATTCCTGGCGTAACTAAAATTTGAGACAGTAAAAAATGAATTTTTGAATAATTTACTATAGAAAAGGCAATCCCTGGCGTAATTAAAATTTGCGACAGTAAAAAATTATTTTTTGAATAATTTACTATAGAAAAGGCAATCCCTGGCGTAATTAAAATTTGAGACAGTAAAAAATGAATTTTTGAATAATTTACTATAGAAAAGGCAATCTCTGGCGTAATTAAAATTTGAGACAGTAAAAAATGAATTTTTGAATAATTTACTATAGAAAAGGCAATCCCTGGCGTAATTAAAATTTGAGACAGTAAAAAATGAATTTTTGAATAATTTACTATAGAAAAGGCAATCCTGGCGTAATTATAATTTGCGACAGTAAAAAATTATTTTTTGAATATATTACTATAGAAAAGGCAATCCCTGGCGTAATTAAAATTTGCGACAGTATAAAATGAATTTTTGAATAATTTACTATAGAAAAGGCAATCCCTGGCGTAATTAAAATTTGAGACAGTAAAAATGAATTTTTGAATAATTTACTATAGAAAAGGCAATCCCTGGCGTAATTAAAATTTGCGACAGTAAAAAATTAGTTTCTGCAAAATTTACTATAGAAAAGGTAATCCCTGGCGTAATTAAAATTTGAGACAGTAAAAAAATGAATTTTTTGAATAATTTACTATAGAAAAGGCAATCCCATGGCGTAATTAAAATTTGAGACAGTAAAAAATGATTTTTGAATAATTTTTTATAGAAAAGGCAATCCCTGGCGTAATTAAAATTTGCGACAGTAAAAAATTATTTTTTGAATAATTAACTATAGAAAAGGCAATCCCTGGCGTAATTATAATTTGCGACACTAAACAATTATTTTTTGAATAATTTACTATAGAAAAGGCAATCCCTGGCGTAATTAAAATTTGAGACAGTAAAAAATTATTTTTTGAATAATTTACTATAGAAAAGGCAATCCCTGGCGTAATTAAAATTTGAGACAGTAAACAATTATTTTTTGAATAATTTACTATAGAAAAGGCAATCCTGGCGTAATTAAAATTTGAGACAGTAAAAAATGATTTTTTGCAAAATTTACTATAGAAAAGGCAATCCCTGGCGTAATTAAAATTTGAGACAGTAAAAAATGATTTTTTGGCAAAATTTACTATAGAAAAGGCAATCCTGGCGTAATTAAAATTTGAGACAGTAAAAAATGAATTTTTGAATAATTTACTATAGAAAAGGCAATCCCTGGCGTAATTAAAATTTGCGACAGTAAAAAATTATTTTTTGAATATTTACTATAGAAAAGGCAATCCCTGGCGTAATTAAAATTTGAGACAGTAAAAATGAATTTTGAATAATTTACTATAGAAAAGGCAATCCCTGGCGTAATTAAAATTTGAGACAGTAAAAAATGAATTTTTGAATAATTTACTATAGAAAAGGCAATCCCTGGCGTAATTAAAATTTGCGGCAGTAAAAAATGAATTTTTGAATAATTTACTATAGAAAAGGCAATCCCTGGCGTAATTAAAATTTGTGACAGTAAAAAATGAATTTTTGAAAAATTTACTATAGAAAAGGCACTCCCTGGCGTAGTTAAAATTTGAGACCTTAAAAAATGAATTTTTGAATAATTTACTATAGAAAAGGCAATCCCTGGCGTAATTAAAATTTGCGACATTATAAAATTATTTTTTGAATAATTTACTACAGAAAAGGCAAACCCTGGCGTAATTAAAATTTGAGACTGTAAAAAATGAATTTTTGAATAATTTACTATAGAAAAGGCAATCCCTGGCGTAATTAAAATTTGCGACAGTAAAAAATTTTTTTTTGAATAATTTACTATAGAAAAGGCAATCCCTGGCGTAATTATAATTTGCGACAGTAAAAAATGAATTTTTGAATAATTTACTATAGAAAAGGCAATCCCTGGCGTAATTAAAAGTTGAGACAGTATAAAATTATTTTTTGAAAAATTTACTATAGAAAAGGCTATCCCTGGCGTAATTAAAATTTGAGACAGTAAAAAATTATTTTTTGAATAATTTACTATAGAAAAGGCAATCCCTGGCGTAATCAAAATTTGCGACAGTAAAATATTATTTTTTGAATAATTTACTATAGAAAAGGCAATCCCTGGCGTAATTAAAATTTGAGACAGTAAAAAATGAATTTTTGAATAATTTACTATAGAAAAGGCAATCCCTGGCGTAATTAAAATTTGAGACAGTATAAAATTAGTTTTTGCAAAATTTACTATAGGAAAGGCAATCCCTGGCGTAATTAAAATTTGAGACAGTAAAAAATTATTTTTTGAATAATTTACTATAGAAAAGGCAATCCCTGGCGTAATTAAAATTTGCGACAGTAAAAAATTATTTTTTTGAATAATTTACTATAGAAAAGGCAATCCCTGGCGTAATTAAAATTTGCGACAGTAAACAATTAATTTTTGAATAATTTACTATAGAAAAGGCAATTCCTGGCGTAATTAAAATTTGCGACAAAAAAAATTATTTTTTGAATAATTTACTATAGAAAAGGCAATCCCTGGCGTAATTAAAATTTGCGACAGTAAAAAATTATTTTTTGCAAAATTTACTATAGAAAAGGCAATCCCTGGCGTAATTAAAATTTGCGACAGTAAAAAATTATTTTTTAATAATTTACTATAGAAAGGGCAATCCCTGGCGTAATTATAATTTGCGACAGTAAAAAATGAATTTTTGAATAATTTACTATAGAAAAGGCAATCCCTGGCGTGATTAAAATTTGCGACAGTAAAAAATTATTTTTTGAATAATTTACTATAGAAAAGGCAATCCCTGGCGTAATTAAAATTTGCGACAGTAAAAATTATTTTTGAATAATTTACTATAGAAAAGGCAATCCCTGGCGTAATTAAAATTTGCGACAGTAAAAAATTATTTTTTTGCAAAATTTACTATAGAAAAGGCAATCCCTGGCGTAATTAAAATTTGAGACAGTATAAAATGAATTTTTTAATAATTTACTATAGAAAGGCAATCCCTGGCGTAATTAAAATTTGCGACAGTAAAAAATGAATTTTGAATAATTTACTATAGAAAAGGCAATCCCTGGCGTAATTAAAATTTGAGACAGTAAAAAATGAATTTTTGAATAATTTACTATAGAAAAGGCAATCCCTGGCGTAATTATAATTTGCGACAGTAAAAATTATTTTTTGAATAATTTACTATAGAAAAGGGCAATCCCTGGCGTAATTAAAATTTGCGACAGTATAAAATGAATTTTTGAATAATTTACTATAGAAAAGGCAATCCCTGGCGTAATTAAAATTTGAGACAGTAAAAAATGAATTTTTGAATAATTTACTATAGAAAAGGCAATCCCTGGCGTAATTAAAATTTGCGACAGTAAAAAATTAGTTTCTGCAAAATTTACTATAGAAAAGGCAATCCCTGGCGTAATTAAAATTTGAGACAGTAAAAAATGAATTTTTTGAATAATTTACTATAGAAAAGGCAATCCCTGGCGTAATTAGAATTTGAGACAGTAAAAAATGATTTTTGAATAATTTACTATAGAAAAGGCAATCCCTGGCGTAATTAAAATTTGCGACAGTAAAAAATTATTTTTTTGAATAATTTACTATAGAAAAGGCAATCCCTTGGCGTAATTATAATTTGCGACACTAAACAATTATTTTTTGAATAATTTACTATAGAAAAGGCAATCCCTGGCGTAATTAAAATTTGAGACAGTAAAAAATTATTTTTTGAATAATTTACTATAGAAAAGGCAATCCCTGGCGTAATTAAAATTTGAGACAGTAAACAATTATTTTTTGAATAATTACTATAGAAAAGGCAATCCCTGGCGTAATTAAAATTTGAGACAGTAAAAAATGATTTTTTGCAAAATTTACTATAGAAAAGGCAATCCCTGGCGTAATTAAAATTTGAGACAGTAAAAAATGATTTTTTGCAAAATTTACTATAGAAAAGGCAATCCCTGGCGTAATTAAAATTGAGACAGTAAAAAATGAATTTTTGAATAATTTACTATAGAAAAGGCAATCCCTGGCGTAATTAAAATTTGCGACAGTAAAAAATTATTTTTTGAATAATTTACTATAGAAAAGGCAATCCCTGGCGTAATTAAAATTTGAGACAGTAAAAAATGAATTTTTGAATAATTTACTATAGAAAAGGCAATCCCTGCGTAATTAAAATTTGAGACAGTAAAAAATGAATTTTTGAATAATTTACTATAGAAAAGGCAATCCCTGGCGTAATTAAAATTTGAGACAGTAAAAAATGAATTTTTGAATAATTTACTATAGAAAAGGCAATCCCTGGCGTAATTATAATTGCGACAGTAAAAAATTATTTTTTGAATATATTACTATAGAAAAGGCAATCCCTGGCGTAATTAAAATTTGCGACAGTATAAAATGAATTTTTGAATAATTTACTATAGAAAAGGCAATCCCCTGGCGTAATTAAAATTTGAGACAGTAAAAAATGAATTTTTGAATAATTTTACTATAGAAAAGGCAATCCCTGGCGTAATTAAAATTTGCGACAGTAAAAATTAGTTTCTGCAAAATTTACTATAGAAAAGGCAATCCCTGGCGTAGTATAAAATTTGAGACAGTAAAAATGAATTTTTTGAATAATTTACTATAGAAAAGGCAATCCCTGGCGTAATTAAAATTTGAGACAGTAAAAAATGATTTTTTGAATAATTTACTATAGAAAGGCAATCCCTGGCGTAATTAAAATTTGCGACAGTAAAAAATTATTTTTGAATAATTTACTATAGAAAAGGCAATCCCTGGCGTAATTATAATTTGCGACACTAAACAATTATTTTTTGAATAATTTACTATAGAAAAGGCAATCCCTGCGTAATTAAATTTGAGACAGTAAAAAATTATTTTTTGAATAATTTACTATAGAAAAGGCAATCCCTGGCGTAATTAAAATTTGAGACAGTAAACAATTATTTTTTGAATAATTTACTATAGAAAAGGCAATCCCTGGCGTAATTAAAATTTGAGACAGTAAAAAATGATTTTTTGCAAAATTTACTATAGAAAAGGCAATCCCTGGCGTAATTAAAATTTGAGACAGTAAAAAATGATTTTTTGCAAAATTTACTATAGAAAAGGCAATCCCTGGCGTAATTAAAATTTGAGACAGTAAAAAATGAATTTTTGAATAATTTACTATAGAAAAGGCAATCCCTGGCGTAATTAAAATTTGCGACAGTAAAAAATTATTTTTTGAATAATTTACTATAGAAAAGGCAATCCCTGGCGTAATTAAAATTTGAGACAGTAAAAATGAATTTTGAATAATTTACTATAGAAAAAGGCAATCCCTGGCCTAATTAAAATTTGCGGCAGTAAAAAAATGAATTTTTGAATAATTTACTATAGAAAAGGCAATCCCTGGCGTAATTAAAATTTGTGACAGTAAAAAATGAATTTTTGAAAAATTTACTATAGAAAAGGCACTCCCCTGCGTAGTTAAAATTTGAGATATTAAAAAATGAATTTTTGAATAATTTACTATAGAAAAGGCAATCCCCTGGCGTAATTAAAATTTGCGACATTATAAAATTATTTTTTGAATAATTTACTACAGAAAAGGCAATCCCTGGCGTAATTAAAATTTGAGACTGTAAAAAATGAATTTTTGAATAATTTACTATAGAAAAGGCAATCCCTGGCGTAATTAAAATTTGCGACAGTAAAAAATTATTTTTTGAATAATTTACTATAGAAAAGGCAATCCCTGGCGTAATTATAATTTGCGACAGTAAAAAATGAATTTTGAATAATTTACTATAGAAAAGGCAATCCCTGGCGTAATTAAAATTTGAGACAGTATAAAATTATTTTTTGAAAAATTTACTATAGAAAAGGCTATCCCTGGCGTAATTAAAATTTGAGACAGTAAAAAATTATTTTTTGAATAATTTACTATAGAAAAGGCAATCCCTGGCGTAATCAAAATTTGCGACAGTAAAATATTATTTTTTGAATAATTTACTATAGAAAAGGCAATCCCTGGCGTAATTAAAATTTGAGACAGTAAAAAATGAATTTTTGAATAATTTACTATAGAAAAGGCAATCCCTGGCGTAATTAAAATTTGAGACAGTATAAAATTAGTTTTTGCAAAATTTACTATAGGAAAGGCAATCCCTGGCGTAATTAAAATTGAGACAGTAAAAAATTATTTTTTTGAATAATTTACTATAGAAAAGGCAATCCCTGGCGTAATTAAAATTTGCGACAGTATAAAATAATTTTTTGAATAATTTACTATAGAAAAGGCAATCCCTGGCGTAATTAAAATTTGTGACAGAAAAAATTATTTTTTGAATAATTTACTATAGAAAAGGCAATCCCTGGCGTAAATAAAATTTGCAACAGTATAAAATGAATTTTTGAATAATTTACTATAGAAAAGGCAATCCCTGGCGTAATTAAAATTTGCGACAGTAAAAAATGAATTTTTGAATAATTTACTATAGAAAAGGCAATCCCTGGCGTAATTAAAATTTGCGACAGTAAAAAATGAATTTTTGAATAATTTACTATAGAAAAGGCAATCCCTGGCGTAGTTAAAATTTGCGACAGTAAAAAATTATTTTTTGAATAATTTACTATAGAAAAGGCAATCCCTGTCGTAATTAAAATTGCGACAGTAAAAAATTATTTTTTGCAAAATTTACTATAGAAAAGGCAGTCCCTGGCGTAATTAAAATTTGAGACAGTATAAAATGAATTTTTGAATAATTTACTATAGAAAAGGCAATCCTGGCGTAATTAAAAGTTGCGACAGTAAAAAATGAATTTTTGAATAATTTACTATAGAAAAGGCAATCCCTGGCGTAATTAAATTTGAGACAGTAAAAAATGAATTTTTGAATAATTTACTATAGAAAAGGCAATCCCTGGCGTAATTAAAATATGAGACAGTAAAAAATGAATTTTTGAATAATTTACTATAGAAAAGGCAATCCTTGGCGTAATTAAAATTTGAGACAGTATAAAATGAATTTTTACAAAATTTACTATAGAAAAGGCAATCCCTGGCGTAATTAAAATTTGAGACAGTAAAAAATGAATTTTTGAATAATTTACTATAGAAAAGGCAATCCCTGGCGTAATTATAATTTGCGACAGTAAAAAATTATTTTTTGAATAATTTACTATAGAAAAGGCAATCCCTGGCGTAATTAAAATTTGCGACAGTATAAAATGAATTTTTGAATAATTTACTATAGAAAAGGCAATCCCTGGCGTAATTAAAATTTGAGACAGTAAAAAATGAATTTTTGAATAATTTACTATAGAAAAGGCAATCCCTGGCGTAATTAAAATTTGCGACAGTAAAAAATTACTTTTGCAAAATTTACTATAGAAAAGGCAATCCCTGGCGTAATTAAAATTTGAGACAGTAAAAAATGAATTTTTTGAATAATTTACTATAGAAAAAGGCAATCCCTGGCGTAATTAAAATTTGAGACAGTAAAAAATGAAAATTTTGAATAATTTACTATAGAAAAGGCAATCCCTGGCGTAAATTAACATTTGCGACAGTAAAAAATTATTTTTTGAATAATTTACTATAGAAAAGGCAATCCCTGGCGTAATTAAAATTTGAGACAGTAAAAAATGAATTTTTTGAATAATTTACTATAGAAAAGGCAATCCCTGGCGTAATTAAAATTGAGACAGTAAAAAATGAATTTTTGAATAATTTGCTATAGAAAAGGCAATCCCCTGGCGTAATTAAAATTTGCGACAGTATAAAATTATTTTTTGAATAATTTACTATAGAAAAGGCAATCCCTGGCGTAATTAAAATTTGCGACAGTAAAAAATTATTTTTTGAATAATTTACTATAGAAAAGGCAATCCCTGGCGTAATTAAAATTTGAGACAGTAAAAAATGAATTTTTGAATAATTTACTATAGAAAAGGCAATCCCTGGCGTAATTAAAATTTGAGACAGTAAAAAATGAATT
>CAWVNZ010001802.1:0-26000 GCA_963930735.1 Dioctria linearis | reverse complement strand
TATAGTAAATTTTGCAAAAAATAATTTTCTACTGTCGCAAATTTTAAATACGCCAGGGATTGCCTTTTCTATAGTAAATTTTTCAAAAATTAATTTTTTACTGTGGAAAATTTTAAATCCGCCTGGGATTGCCTTTTTTATAGTAAATTTTGCAAAAATAATTTTCTACTGTCGCAAATTTTAATTGCGCCAGGGATTGCCTTTTCTACAGTAAATTTTTCAAAAAATAATTTTTTACTGTCGAAAATTTTAATTACGCCAGGGATTGCCTTTTCTATAGTAAATTTTGCAAAAAAATAATTGTTTACTGTCGCAAATTTTAATTACGCCAGGGATTGCCTTTTCTACAGTAAATTTTTCAAAAAATAATTTTTTACTGTCGAAAATTTTAATTACGCCAGGGATTGCCTTTTCTACAGTAAATTTTTCAAAATTTAATTTTATACTGTCGGAAATTTTAATAGCGCCAGGGATTGACTTTTCTACAGTAAATTATTCAAAAAATAATTTTTTACTGTCGCAAATTTTAAATACGCCAGCGATTGCCTTTTCTATAGTAAATTTTGCAAAAAATAATTTTCTACTGTCGCAAATTTTAAATACCCCAGCAATTGCCTTTTCTACAGTAAATTTTTCAAAAATTATTTTTTTACTGTCGCAAATTTTAATTACGCCAGGGATTGCCTTTTCTACAGTAAATTTTTCAAAAAATAATTTTTTACTGTCGCAATTTTTAAATACGCCAGGGATTGCCTTTTCTATAGTAAATTTTTGAAAAACTAATTTTCTATTGTCGCAAATTTTAATTGCGCCAGGCATTGCCTTTTCTACAGTAAATTATTCAAAAAATAATTTTTTACTGTCGTAAATTTTAATTGCGCCAGGGATTGCCTTTTCTATAGTAAATTTTTCACAAATTAATTTTTTACTGTCGCAAATTTTAATTACGCCAGGGATTGCCTTTTCTATAGTAAATTTTTCAAAAATTAATTTTTTACTGTCGCAAATTTTAATTGCGCCAGGGATTGCCTTTTCTATAGTAAATTTTTCAGAAATTAATTTTTTACTGTCGCAAATTTTAATTGCGCCAGGGATTGCCATTTCTATAGTAAATTATTCAAAACTTACTTTTATACTGTCGCAAATTTCAATTTCGCCAGGGATTGCCTTTTCTACAGTAAATTTTTCAAAAATTAATTTTTTACTGTCGCAAATTTTAATTACGCCAGGGATAGCCTTTTCTACAGTAAATTTTTCAAAAAATAATTTTTTACTGTCGAAAATTTTAATTACGCCAAGGATTGCCTTTTCTATAGTAAATTTTTCAAAATTTAATTTTATACTGTCGGAAATTTTAATAGCGCCAGGGATTGACTTTTCTACAGTAAATTATTCAAAAAATAATTTTTTACTGTCGCAAAATTTTAAATACGCCAGCGATTGCTTTTTTATAGTAAATTTTGCAAAAAATAATTTTCTACTGTCGCAAATTTTAAATACCCTAGCGATTGCCTTTTCTACAGTAAATTTTTCAAAAATTAATTTTTTACTGTCGCAAATTTTAATTACGCCAGGGATTGCGTTTTCTACAGTAAATTTTTCAAAAAATAATTCTTTACTGTCGCAAATTTTAATTACGCCAGGGATTGTCTTTTCTATAGTAAATTTTTCAAAAAATAATTTTTACTGTCGCAAATTTTAATTACGCCAGGGATTGCCTTTTCTACAGTAAATTTTTCAAAAAATAATTTTTTACTGTCGCAAATTTTAATTACGCCAGGGATTGCCTTTTCTACAATAAATTTTTCAAAAAATAATTTTTTATTGTCGCAAATTTTAAATACGCCAGGGATTGCCTTTTCTACAGTAAATTTTTCAAAAATTAATTTTTTAATGTCGCAAATTTTAATTACGCCAGGGATTGCCTTTTCTATAGTAAACTTTTCAAAAATTAATTTTTTACTGTCGCAAATTTTAATTACGCCAGGGATTGCCTTTTCTATAGTAAATTTTTCAAAAAATAATTTTTTACTGTCGCAAATTTTAAATACGCCAGGGATTGCCTTTTCTATAGTAAATTTTTCAAAAATTAATTTTTTACTGTCGCAAATTTTAAATCCGCCAGGGATTGCTTTTTCTATAGTAAATTTTGCAAAAAATAATTTTCTACTGTCGCAAATTTTAAATACGCCAGGGATTGCCTTTTCTATAGTAAATTTTTCAAAAATTAATTTTTTACTGTGGAAAATTTTAAATCCGCCTGGGATTGCCTTTTTTATAGTAAATTTTGCAAAAATAATTTTCTACTGTCGCAAATTTTAATTGCGCCAGGGATTGCCTTTTCTACAGTAAATTTTTCAAAAAATAATTTTTTACTGTCGAAAATTTTAATTACGCCAGGGATTGCCTTTTCTATAGTAAATTTTGCAAAAAAATAATTGTTTACTGTCGCAAATTTTAATTACGCCAGGGATTGCCTTTTCTACAGTAAATTTTTCAAAAAATAATTTTTTACTGTCGAAAATTTTAATTACGCCAGGGATTGCCTTTTCTACAGTAAATTTTTCAAAATTTAATTTTATACTGTCGGAAATTTTAATAGCGCCAGGGATTGACTTTTCTACAGTAAATTATTCAAAAAATAATTTTTTACTGTCGCAAATTTTAAATACGCCAGCGATTGCCTTTTCTATAGTAAATTTTGCAAAAAATAATTTTCTACTGTCGCAAATTTTAAATACCCCAGCAATTGCCTTTTCTACAGTAAATTTTTCAAAAATTATTTTTTTACTGTCGCAAATTTTAATTACGCCAGGGATTGCCTTTTCTACAGTAAATTTTTCAAAAAATAATTTTTTACTGTCGCAATTTTTAAATACGCCAGGGATTGCCTTTTCTATAGTAAATTTTTGAAAAACTAATTTTCTATTGTCGCAAATTTTAATTGCGCCAGGCATTGCCTTTTCTACAGTAAATTATTCAAAAAATAATTTTTTACTGTCGTAAATTTTAATTGCGCCAGGGATTGCCTTTTCTATAGTAAATTTTTCACAAATTAATTTTTTACTGTCGCAAATTTTAATTACGCCAGGGATTGCCTTTTCTATAGTAAATTTTTCAAAAATTAATTTTTTACTGTCGCAAATTTTAATTGCGCCAGGGATTGCCTTTTCTATAGTAAATTTTTCAGAAATTAATTTTTTACTGTCGCAAATTTTAATTGCGCCAGGGATTGCCATTTCTATAGTAAATCTTTCAAAAAATAATTTTATACTGTCGCAAATTTTAATTACGCCAGGGATTGGCTTTTCTATAGTAAATTTTTCAAAAAATAATTTTTTACTGTCGCAAATTTTAATTAGGCCAGGGATTGCCTTTTCTATAGTAAATTTTTCAAAAATTAATTTTTTACTGTCGCAAATTTTAATTGCGCCAGGGATTGCATTTTCTATAGTAAATTCTTCAAAAATAAATTTTTTACTGTCGCAAATTTTAATTACGCCAGGGATTGCCTTTTCTATAGTAAATTTTTCAAAAAATAATTTTTTACTGTCGCAAATTTTAATTGCGCCAGGGATTGCCTTTTCTATAGTAAATTCTTCAAAAATAAATTTTTTACTGTCGCAAATTTTAATTTCGCCAGGGATTGCCTTTTCTGTAGTAAATTTTTCAAAATTTAATTTTATACTGTCGCAAATTTTAAATACGCCAGGGATTGCCTTTTCTATAGTAAATTATTTAAAAATAATTTTTTACTGTCGCAAATTTTAATTGCACCAGGGATTGCCTTTTCTATAGTAAATTTTTCACAAATTAATTTTTTTACTGTCGCAAATTTTAAATCCGCCAGGGATTGCCTTTTCTATAATAAATTGTGCAAAAATAATTTTCTACTGTCGCAAATTTTAATTGCGCCAGGGATTGCCTTTTCTACAGTAAATTATTCAAAACTTAATTTTATACTGTCGCAAATTTCAATTTCGCCAGGGATTGCCTTTTCTACAGTAAATTTTTCAAAAATTAATTTTTTACTGTCGCAAATTTTAATTACGCCAGGGATTGCCTTTTCTACAGTAACTTTTTCAAAAAATAATTTTTTACTGTCGAAAATTTTAATTACGCCAAGGATTGCCTTTTCTATAGTAAATTTTTCAAAATTTAATTTTATACTGTCGCAAATTTTAATTGCGCCAGGGATTGCCTTTTCTAAAGTAAATTATTCAAAAAATAATTTTTTACTGTCGCAAATTTTAAATACGCCAGGGAATGCCTTTTCTATAGTAAATTATTCAAAAAATAATTTTTTGTTATCGCAAATTTTAATTGCGGCAGGAATTGCCTTTTCTATAGTAAATTTTTCAAAAAATAATTTTTTACTGTCGCAAATTTTAATTACGCCAGGGATTGCCTTTTCTATAGTAAATTTTTCAAAAATTAATTTTTTACTGTCGCAAATTTTAATTGCGCCAGGGATTGCCTTTTCTATAGTAAATTTTTCAAAAATTAATTTTTTGCTCTCGCAAATTTTAATTTCGCCAGGGATTTACTTTTCTATAGTAAATTTTTCAAAAAATAATTTTTTACTGTCGCAAATTTTAATTACGCCAGGGATTGCCTTTTCTATAGTAAATTTTTCAAAAATTAATTTAAACTGTCGCAAATTTTAATTACGCCAGAGATTGCCTTTTCTATAGTAAATTTTTCAAAAATTAATTTTTTTCTGTCGCAAATTTTATTTGCGCCAGGGATCGCCTTTTCTACAGTAAATTTTTCAAAAAATAATTTTTTACTGTCGCAAATTTTAATTACGCCAGGGATTGTCTTTTATATAGTAAATTTTTCAAAAAATAATTTTTTACTGTCGCAAATTTTAATTACGCCAGGGATTGCCTTTTCTATAGTAAATTTTTCACAAATTAATTTTTTACTGTCGCAAATTTTAATTGCGCCAGGGATTACCTTTTCTATAGTAAATTATTCAAAAAATAATTTTTTGCTCTCGCAAATTTTAATTGCGGCAGGGATTGCCTTTTCTATAGTAAATTTTTCAAAAAATAATTTTTTACTGTCGCAAATTTTAATTACGCCAGGGATTGCCTTTTCTATAGTAAATTTTTCAAAAATTAATTTTTTACTGTCGCAAATTTTAATTGCGCCAGGGATTGCCTTTCCTATAGTAAATTTTTCAAAAATTAATTTTCTACTGTCGCAAATTTTAATTGCGCCAGGGATTGCCATTTCTATAGTAAATTTTTCAAAAAATAATTTTATACTGTCGCAAATTTTAATTACGCCAGGGATTGCTTTTTCTATAGTAAATTTTTCAAAAAATAATTTTTTACTGTCGCAAATTTTAATTAGGCCAGGGATTGCCTTTTCTATAGTAAATTTTTCAAAAAATAATTTTTTACTGTCGCAAATTTTAATTTCGCCAGGTATTGCTTTTTCTACAGTAAATTTTTCAAAAATAAATTTTTTACTGTCGCAAATTTTAATTACGCCAGGGATTGCCTTTTCTATAGTAAATTTTTCAAAATTTAATTTTATACTGTCGCAAATTTTAAATACGCCAGGGAGTGCCTTTTCTATAGTAAATTATTTAAAAATAATTTTTTACTGTCGCAAATTTTAATTGCACCAGGGATTGCCTTTTCTATAGTAAATTTTTCAAAAAATAATTTTTTACTGTCGCAAATTTTAATTACGCCAGGGATTGACTTTTCTATAGTAAATTTTTCAAAAATTAATTTTATACTGTCGCAAATTTTAATTACGCCAGAGATTGCCTTTTCTATAGTAAACTTTCAAAAAATAATTTTATACTGTTGCAAATTTTAATTGCGCCAGGGATTGCCTTTTCTACAGTAAATTTTTCAAAAACTAATTTTTTACTGTCGAAAATTTTAACTACGCCAGGGATTGCCTTTTCTATAGTAAATTTTTCACAAATTAATTTTTTACTGTCGCAAATTTTAATTGCGCCAGGGATTGCCTTTTCTATAGTAAATTATTCAAAAAATAATTTTTTGCTCTCGCAAATTTTAATTGCGGCAGGGATTGCCTTTTCTATAGTAAATTTTTCAAAAAATAATTTTTTACTGTCGCAAATTTTAATTACGCCAGGGATTGCCTTTTCTATAGTAAAATTTTCAAAAATTAATTTTTTACTGTCGCAAATTTTAATTGCGCCAGGGATTGCCTTTTCTATAGTAAATTTTTCAAAAATTAATTTTTTACTGTCGCAAATTTTAATTGCGCCAGGGATTGCCATTTCTATAGTAAATTTTTCAAAAAATAATTTTATACTGTCGCAAATTTTAATTACGCCAGGGATTGCCTTTTCTATAGTAAATTTTTCAAAAAATAATTTTTTACTGTCGCAAATTTTAATTAGGCCAGGGATTGCCTTTTCTATAGTAAATTTTTCAAAAAATAATTTTTTACTGTCGCAGATTTTAATTTCGCCAGGTATTGCTTTTTCTACAGTAAATTTTTCAAAAAATAATTTTTTACTGTCGCAAATTTTAATTACGCCAGGGATTGCCTTTTCTATAGTAAATTTTTCAAAAAATAATTTTTTACTGTCGCAAATTTTAATTGCGCCAGGGATTGCCTTTTCTATAGTAAATTTTTCAAAAATAAATTTTTACTGTCGCAAATTTTAATTACGCCAGGGATTGCCTTTCTATAGTAAATTTTTCAAAATTTAATTTTATACTGTCGCAAATTTTAAATACGCCAGGGATTGCCTTTTCTATAGTAAATTATTTAAAAATAATTTTTTACTGTCGCAAATTTTAATTGCACCAGGGATTGCCTTTTCTATAGTAAATTTTTCACAAATTAATTTTTTTACTGTCGCAAATTTTAAATCCGCCAGGGATTGCCTTTTCTATAATAAATTTTGCAAAAATAGTTTTCTACTGTCGCAAATTTTAATTGCGCCAGGGATTGCCTTTTCTACAGTAAATTATTCAAAATTTAATTTTATACTGTCGCAAATTTCAATTTCGCCAGGGATTGCCTTTTCTACAGTAAATTTTTCAAAAATTAATTTTTTACTGTCGCAAATTTTAATTACGCCAGGGATTGCCTTTTCTACAGTAAATTTTTCAAAAAATAATTTTTTACTGTCGAAAATTTTAATTACGCCATTGATTGCCTTTTCTATAGTAAATTTTTCAAAATTTAATTTTATACTGTCGCAAATTTTAATTGCGCCAGGGATTGCCTTTTCTACAGTAAATTTTTCAAAAATTAATTTTTTACTGTCGCAAATTTTAATTGCGCCAGGGATTGCCTTTCCTATAGTAAATTTTTCAAAAATTAATTTTCTACTGTCGCAAATTTTAATTACGCCAGGGATTGCCTTTTCTATAGTAAATTTTTCAAAAATTAATTTTTTACTGTCGCAATTTTTAATTGCGCCAGGGATTGCCTTTCCTATAGTAAATTTTTCAAAAATTAATTTTCTACTGTCGCAAATTTTAATTGCGCCAGGGATTGCCATTTCTATAGTAAATTTTTCAAAAAATAATTTTATACTGTCGCAAATTTTAATTACGCCAGGGATTGCCTTTTCTATAGTAAATTTTTCAAAAAATAATTTTTACTGTCGCAAATTTTAATTAGGCCAGGGATTGCCTTTTCTATAGTAAATTTTTCAAAAAATAATTTTTTACTGTCGCAAATTTTAATTTCGCCAGGTATTGCTTTTTCTACAGTAAATTTTTCAAAAAATAATTTTTTACTGTCGCAAATTTTAATTACGCCAGGGATTGCCTTTTCTATAGTAAATTTTTCAAAAAATAATTTTTTACTGTCGCAAATTTTAATTGCGCCAGGGATTGCCTTTTCTATAGTAAATTTTTCAAAAATAAATTTTTTACTGTCGCAAATTTTAATTACGCCAGGGATTGCCATTTCTATAGTAAATTTTTCAAAATTTAATTTTATACTGTCGCAAATTTTAAATACGCCAGGGAGTGCCTTTTCTATAGTAAATTATTTAAAAATAATTTTTTACTGTCACTAATTTTAATTGCACCAGGGATTGCCTTTTCTATAGTAAATTTTTCAAAAAATAATTTTTTACTGTCGCAAATTTTAATTACGCCAGGGATTGCCTTTTCTATAGTAAATTTTTCAAAAATTAATTTTATACTGTCGCAAATTTTAATTACGCCAGAGATTGCCTTTTCTATAGTAAATTTTTCAAAAAATAATTTTATACTGTTGCAAATTTTAATTGCGCCAGGGATTGCCTTTTCTATAGTAAATTTTTCAAAAACTAATTTTTTACTGTCGAAAATTTTAACTACGCCAGGGATTGCCTTTTCTATAGTAAATTTTTCACAAATTAATTTTTTACTGTCGCAAATTTTAATTGCGCCAGGGATTGCCTTTTCTATAGTAAATTTTTCAAAAAATAATTTTTTACTGTCGCAAATTTTAATTAGGCCAGGGATTGCCTTTTCTATAGTAAATTTTTCAAAAAATAATTTTTTACTGTCGCAGATTTTAATTTCGCCAGGTATTGCTTTTTCTACAGTAAATTTTTCAAAAAATAATTTTTTACTGTCGCAAATTTTAATTACGCCAGGGATTGCCTTTTCTATAGTAAATTTTTCAAAAAATAATTTTTTACTGTCGCAAACTTTAATTGCGCCAGGGATTGCCTTTTCTATAGTAAATTTTTCAAAAATAAATTTTTACTGTCGCAAATTTTAATTACGCCAGGGATTGCCTTTTCTATAGTAAATTTTTCAAAATTTAATTTTATACTGTCGCAAATTTTAAATACGCCAGGGATTGCCTTTTCTATAGTAAATTATTTAAAAATAATTTTTTACTGTCGCAAATTTTAATTGCACCAGGGATTGCCTTTTCTATAGTAAATTTTTCACAAATTAATTTTTTTACTGTCGCAAATTTTAAATCCGCCAGGGATTGCCTTTTCTATAATAAATTTTGCAAAAATAGTTTTCTACTGTCGCAAATTTTAATTGCGCCAGGGATTGCCTTTTCTACAGTAAATTATTCAAAATTTAATTTTATACTGTCGCAAATTTCAATTTCGCCAGGGATTGCCTTTTCTACAGTAAATTTTTCAAAAATTAATTTTTTACTGTCGCAAATTTTAATTACGCCAGGGATTGCCTTTTCTACAGTAAATTTTTCAAAAAATTATTTTTTACTGTCGAAAATTTTAATTACGCCATTGATTGCCTTTTCTATAGTAAATTTTTCAAAATTTAATTTTATACTGTCGCAAATTTTAATTGCGCCAGGGATTGCCTTTTCTACAGTAAATTATTCAAAAAATAATTTTTTACGGTCGCAAATTTTAAATACGCCAGGGAATGCCTTTTCTATAGTAAATTATTCAAAAAATAATTTTTTGCTATCGCAAATTTTAATTGCGGCAGGGATTGCCTTTTCTATAGTAAATTTTTCAAAAAATATTTTTTTACTGTCGCAAATTTTAATTACGCCAGGGATTGCCTTTTCTATAGTAAATTTTTCAAAAATTAATTTTTTACTGTCGCAAATTTTAATTGCGCCAGGGATTGCCTGTTCTATAGTAAATTTTTCAAAAATTAATTTTTTGCTCTCGCAAATTTTAATTTCGCCAGGGATTTACTTTTCTATAGTAAATTTTTCAAAATTTAATTTTATACTGTCGCAAATTTTAATTGCGCCAGGGATTGCCTTTTCTATAGTAAATTTTTCAAAAATTAATTTTTTACTGTCGCAAATTTTAATTGCGCCAGGGATTGCCTTTTCTACAGTAAATTTTTCAAAAAATAATATTTTACTGTCGCAAAATTTAATTAAGCCAGGGATTGTCTTTTCTATAGTAAATTTTTCAAAAAATAATTTTTTACTGTCGCAAATTTTAATTACGCCAGGGATTGCCTTTTCTATAGTAAATTTTTCAAAAATTAATTTTATACTGTCGCAAATTTTAATTACGCCAGAGATTGCCTTTTCTATAGTAAATTTTTCAAAAATTAATTTTTTACTGTCGCAAATTTTAATTGCGCCAGGGATTGCCTTTTCTACAGTAAATTTTTCAAAAAATAATTTTTTACTGTCGCAAATTTTAATTACGCCAGGGATTGTCTTTTATATAGTAAATTTTTCAAAAAATAATTTTTTACTGTCGCAAATTTTAATTACGCCAGGGATTGCCTTTTCTATAGTAAATTTTTCAAAAATTAATTTTATACTGTCGCAAATTTTAATTACGCCAGAGATTGCCTTTTCTATAGTAAATTTTTCAAAAAATAATTTTATACTTTTGCAAATTTTAATTGCGCCAGGGATTGCCTTTTCTATAGTAAATTTTTCAAAAAATAATTTTTTACTGTCGCAAATTTTAATTACGCCAGGGATTGCCTTTTCTATAGTAAATTATTCAAAAAATAATTTTTTACTGCCGCAAATTTTAAATACGCCAGGCATTGCCTTTTCTATAGTAAATTTTTCAAAAAATAATTTTATACTGTCGCAAATTTTAAATACGCCAGGGATTGCCTTTTCTATAGTAAATTATTCAAAAAATAATTTTTTACTGTCGCAAATTTTAAATACGCCAGGGATTGCCTTTTCTACAGTAAATTTTTCAAAAAATAATTTTTTACTGTCGCAAATTTTAATTACTCCAGGGATTGCCTTTTCTATAGTAAATTATTCAAAAAATAATTATTTACTGTCGCAAATTTTAAATACGCCAGGGATTGCCTTTTCTATAGTAAATTTTTCAAAAAATAATTTTATACTGTCGCAAATTTTAAATACGCCAGGGATTGCCTTTTCTATAGTAAATAATTCAAAAAATAATTTTTTACTGTCGCAAATTTTAAATACGCCAGGGATTGCCTTTTCTGCAGTAAATTTTTCAAAAAATATTTTTTTACTGTCGCAAATTTTAATTGCGCCAGGGATTGCCTTTTCTATAGTAAATTTTTCAAAATTTAATTTTATACTGTCGCAAATTTTAAATACGCCAGGGATTGCCTTTTCTATAGTAAATTTTTCAAAAATTAATTTTTTACTGTCGCAAATTTTAAATCCGCCAGGGATTGCTTTTTCTATAGTAAATTTTGCAAAAAATAATTTTCTACTGTCGCAAATTTTAATTGCGCCAGGGATTGCCTTTTCTACAGTAAATTTTTCAAAAAATAATTTTTTACTGTCGCAAATTTTAATTACGCCAGGGATTGCCTTTTCTATAGTAAATTTTGAAAAAAATAATTTTTTACTGTCGCAAATTTTAAATACGCCAGGGATTGCCTTTTCTTTAGTAAATTTTTCAAAAAATAATTTTCTACTGTCGCAAATTTTAATTGAGCCAGGGATTGCCTTTTCTATAGTAAATTATTCAAAAAATAATTTTTTACTGTCGCAAATTTTAAATACGCCAGGGATTGCCTTTTCTCTTGTAAATTTTTCAAAAAATAATTTTCTACTGTCGCAAATTTTAAATACGCCAGGGATTGCCTTTTCTATAGTAAATTTTTCAAAAATTAATTATTTACTGTGGCAAATTTTAAATCCGCCAGGGTTTGCCTTTTCTATAGTAAATTTTTCAAAAATTAATTTTTTAATGTTGCAAATTTTAAATCCGCCAGGTTTTGCCTTTTCTATAGTAAATTTTGCAAAAATAATTTTCTACTGTCGCAAATTTTAATTGCGCCATGGATTGCCTTTTCTACAGTAAGTTTTTCAAAAAATAATTTTTTACTGTCGCAAATTTTAATTACGACAGGGATTGCCTTTTCTATAGTAAATTTTGCAAAAAATAATTTTTTACTGTCGCAAATTTTAATTACGCCCGGGATTGCCTTTTCTACAGTAAATTTTTCAAAAAATAATTTTTTACTGTCGAAAATTTTAATTACGCCAGGGATTACCTTTTCTATAGTAAATTTTTCAAAACTTAATTTTTGACTGTCGCAAATTTTAATTGCGCCAGGCATTGCCTTTTCTACAGTAAATTTTTCAAAAAATAATTTTTTACTGTCGCAAATTTTAATTACGCCAGGGATTGTCTTTTCTATAGTAAATTTTTCAAAAAATAATTTTTTACTGTCGCAAATTTTAATTACGCCAGGGATTGCCTTTTCTATAGTAAATTTTTCAAAAATTAATTTTATACTGTCGCAAATTTTAATTACGGCAGAGATTGCCTTTTCTATAGTAAATTTTTCAAAAAATAATTTTATACTGTTGCAAATTTTAATTGCGCCAGGGATTGCCTTTTCTATAGTAAATTTTTCAAAAAATAATTTTTTACTGTCGCAAATTTTAATTACGCCAGGGATTGCCTTTTCTATAGTAAATTATTCAAAAAATAATTTTTTACTGTCGCAAATTTTATATACGCCAGGCATTGCTTTTCTATAGTAAATTTTTCAAAAAATAATTTTATACTGTCGCAAATTTTAAATACGCCAGGGATTGCCTTTTCTATAGTAAATTATTCAAAAAATAATTTTTTACTGTCGCAAATTTTAAATACGCCAGGGATTGCCTTTTCTACAGTAAATTTTTCAAAAAATAATTTTTTAATGTCGCAAATTTTAATTAATCCAGGGATTGCCTTTTCTATAGTAAATTTTTCAAAAAATAATTTTTTACTGTCGCAAATTTTAAATACGCCAGGGATTGCCTTTTCTATAGTAAATTTTTCAAAAAATAATTTTATACTGTCGCAAATTTTAAATACGCCAGGGATTGCCTTTTCTATAGTAAATTATTCAAAAAATAATTTTTTACTGTCGCAAATTTTAAATACGCCAGGGATTGCCTTATCTGCAGTAAATTTTTCAAAAAATAATTTTTTACTGTCGCAAATTTTAATTGCGCCAGGGATTGCCTTTTCTATAGTAAATTTTTCAAAATTTAATTTTATACTGTCGCAAATTTTAAATACGACAGGGATTGCCTTTTCTATAGTAAATTATTCAAAAAATAATTTTTTACTGTCGCAAATTTTAAATACGCCAGGGATTGCCTTTTCTATAGTAAATTATTCAAAAAATAATTTTTTACTGTCGCAAATTTTAAATACGCCAGGGATGGCCTTTTCTACAGTAAATTTTTCAAAAAATAATTTTTTACTGTCGCAAATTTTAATTACGCCAGGGATTGCCTTTTCTACAGTAAATTTTTCAAAAAATAATTTTTTACTGTCGCAAATTTTAAATACGCCAGGGATTGCCTTTTCTACAGTAAATTTTTCAAAAATTAATTTTTTAATGTCGCAAATTTTAATTTCGCCAGGGATTGCCTTTTCTATAGTAAATTTTTAAAAAATTAATTATTTACTGTCGCAAATTTTAATTACGCCAGGGATTGCCTTTTCTATAGTAAATTTTTCAAAAAATAATTTTTTACCTTCGCAAATTTTAATTACGCCAGGGATTGCCTTTTCTATAGTATATTATTCAAAAAATAATTTTTTACTGTCGCAAATTTTAAATACGCCAGGCATTGCCTTTTCTATAGTAAATTTTTCAAAAAATAATTTTATACTGTCGCAAATTTTAAATACGCCAGGGATTGCCTTTTCTATAGTAAATTATTCAAAAAATAATTTTTTACTGTCGCAAATTTTAAATACGCCAGGGATTGCCTTTTCTACAGTAAATCTTTCAAAAAATAATTTTTTACTGTCGCAAATTTTAATTACTCCAGGGATTGCCTTTTCTATAGTAAATTATTCAAAAAATAATTTTTTACTGTCGCAAATTTTAAATACGCCAGGGATTGCCTTTTCTATAGTAAATTTTTCAAAAAATAATTTTATACTCTCGCAAATTTTAAATACGCCAGGGATTGCCTTTTCTATAGTAAATTATTCAAAAAATAATTTTTTACTGTCGCAAATTTTAAATACGCCAGGGATTGCCTTTTCTGCAGTAAATTTTTCAAAAAATAATTTTTTAATGTCGCAAATTTTAATTGCGCCAGGGATTGCCTTTTCTATAGTAAATTTTTCAAAATTTAATTTTATACTGTCGCAAATTTTAAATACGCCAGGGATTGCCTTTTCTATAGTAAATTATTCAAAAAATATTTTTTTACTGTCGCAAATTTTAAATACGCCAGGGATTGCTTTTCTACAGTAAATTTTTCAAAAAATAATTTTTTACTGTCGCAAATTTTAATTACGCCAGGGATTGCCTTTTCTGCAGTAAATTTTTCAAAAAATAATTTTTTACTGTCGCAAATTTTAAATACGCCAGGGATTGCCTTTTCTACAGTAAATTTTTCAAAAATTAATTTTTTAATGTCGAAAATTTTAATTTCGCCAGGGATTGCCTTTTCTATAGTAAATTTTTCAAAAATTAATTATTTACTGTCGCAAATTTTAATTACGCCAGGGATTGCCTTTTCTATAGTAAATTTTTCAAAAAATAATTTTTTACTGTCGCAAATTTTAATTACGCCAGGGATTGCCTTTTCTATAGTATGTTATTCAAAAAATAATTTTTTACTGTCGCAAATTTTAAATACGACAGGCATTGCCTTTTCTATAGTAAATTTTTCAAAAAATAATTTTATACTGTCGCAAATTTTAAATACGCCAGGGATTGCCTTTTCTATGGTAAATTATTCAAAAAATAATTTTTTACTGTCGCAAATTTTAAATACGCCAGGGATTGCCTTTTCTACAGTAAATCTTTCAAAAAATAATTTTTTACTGTCGCAAATTTTAATTACTCCAGGGATTGCCTTTTCTATAGTAAATTATTCAAAAAATAATTTTTTACTGTCGCAAATTTTAAATACGCCAGGGATTGCCTTTTCTATAGTAAATTTTTCAAAAAATAATTTTATACTGTCGCAAATTTTAAATACGCCAAGGATTGCCTTTTCTATAGTAAATTATTCAAAAAATAATTTTTTACTGTCGCAAATTTTAAATACGCCAGGGATTGCCTTTTCTACAGTAAATCTTTCAAAAAATAATTTTTTACTGTCGCAAATTTTAATTACTCCAGGGATTGCCTTTTCTATAGTAAATTATTCAAAAAATAATTTTTTACTGTCGCAAATTTTAAATACGCCAGGGATTGCCTTTTCTATAGTAAATTTTTCAAAAAATAATTTTATACTGTAGCAAATTTTAAATACGCCAGGGATTGCCTTTTCTATAGTAAATTATTCAAAAAATAATTTTTTACTGTCGCAAATTTTAAATACGCCAGGGATTGCCTTTTCTGCAGTAAATTATTCAAAAAATAATTTTTTACTGTCGCAAATTTTAATTGCGCCAGGGATTGCCTTTTCTATAGTAAATTTTTCAAAATTTAATTTTATACTGTCGCAAATTTTAAATACGCCAGGGATTGCCTTTTCTATAGTAAATTATTCAAAAAATATTTTTTTACTGTCGCAAATTTTAAATACGCCAGGGATTGCTTTTCTACAGTAAATTTTTCAAAAAATAATTTTTTACTGTCGCAAATTTTAATTACACCAGGGATTGCCTTTTCTACAGTAAATTTTTCAAAAAATAATTTTTTACTGTCGCAAATTTTAAATACGCCAGGGATTGCCTTTTCTACAGTAAATTTTTCAAAAATTAATTTTTTAATGTCGCAAATTTTAATTTCGCCAGCGATTGCCTTTTCTATAGTAACTTTTTCAAAAATTAATTTTTTACTGTCGCAAATTTTAATTACGCCAGGGATTGCCTTTTCTATAGAAAATTTTTCAAGAAATAATTTTTTACTGTCGCAAATTTTAAATACGCCAGGGATTGCCTTTTCTATAGTAAATTTTTCAAAAATTAATTTTTTACTGTCGCAAATTTTAAATCCGCCAGGGATTGCTTTTTCTATAGTAAATTTTGCAAAAAATAATTTTCTACTGTCGCAAATTTTAATTGCGCCAGGGATTGCCTTTTCTACAGTAAATTTTTCAAAAAATAATTTTTTACTGTCGCAAATTTTAATTACGCCAGGGATTGCCTTTTCTATAGTAAATTATTCAAAAAATAATTTTTTACTGTCGCAAATTTTAAATACGCCAGGGATTGCCTTTTCTATAGTAAATTTTTCAAAAAATAATTTTCTACTGTCGCAAATTTTAAATACGCCAGGGATTGCCTTTTCTATAGTAAATTTTTCAAAAATTAATTATTTACTGTGGCAAATTTTAAATCCGCCAGGGTTTGCCTTTTCTATAGTAAATTTTTCAAAAATAATTTTTTAATGTGGCAAATTTTAAATCCGCCAGGGTTTGCCTTTTCTATAGTAAATTTTGCAAAAATAATTTTCTACTGTCGCAAATTTTAATTGCGCCATGGATTGCCTTTTCTACAGTAAATTTTTCAAAAAATAATTTTTTACATTCGCAAATTTTAATTACGCCAGGGATTGCCTTTTCTATAGTAAATTTTGCAAAAAATAATTTTTTACTGTCGAAAATTTTAATTACGCCAGGGATTACCTTTTCTACAGTAAATTTTTCAAAAAATAATTTTTTAATGTCGAAAATTTTAATTACGCCATGGATTGCCTTTTCTATAGTAAATTTTTCAAAATTTAATTTTATACTGTCGCAAATTTTAATTGCGCCAGGAATTGCCTTTTCTACAGTAAATTATTCAAAAAATAATTTTTTACTGTCGCAAATTTTAAATACGCCAGGGATTGCCTTTTCTATAGTAAATTTTGCAAAAAATAATTTTCTATTGTCGCAAATTTTAAATACGCCAGCGATTGCCTTTTCTACAGTACATTTTTCAAAAATTAAGTTTTTACGCTCGCAAATTTTAATTACGCCAGCGATTGCCTTTTCTGCATTAAATTTTTCAAAAAATAATTTTTTACTGTCGCAAATGTTAAATACGCCAGGGATTGCCTTTTCAATAGTAAATTTTTCAAAAAATAATTCTCTACTGTCGCAAATTTTAATTGCGCCAGGGATTGCCTATTCTGCAGTAAATTTTTCAAAAAATAATTTTTTACTGTCGCAAATTTTAATTGCGCCAGGGATTGCCTTTTGTATAGTAAATTTTTCAAAATTTAATTTTATACTGTCGCAAATTTTAAATACGCCAGGGATTGCCTTTTCTATAGTAAATTTTTCAAAAAATAATTTTCTACTGTCGCAAATTTTAAATACGCCAGGGATTGCCTTTTCTATAGAAAATTATTCAAAAAATATTTTTTTACTGTCGCAAATTTTAAATACGCCAGGGATTGCCTTTTCTATAGTAAATTTTTCAAAAAATAATTTTCTACTGTCGCAAATTTTAAATACGCCAGGGATTGCCTTTTCTATAGTAAATTTTTCAAAAATTAATTATTTACTGTGGCAAATTTTAAATCCGCCAGGGTTTGCCTTTTCTATAGTAAATTTTTCAAAAATTAATTTTTTAATGTGGCAAATTTTAAATCCGTCAGGGTTTGCCTTTTCTATAGTAAATTTTGCAAAAATAATTTTCTACTGTCGCAAATTTTAATTGCGCCATGGATTGCCTTTTCTACAGTAAATTTTTCAAAAAATAATTTTTTACTGTCGAAAATTTTAATTACGCCAGGGATTGCCTTTTCTATAGTAAATTTTTCAAAATTTAATTTTATACTGTCGCAAATTTTAATTACGCCAGGGATTGCCTTTTCTATAGTAAATTTTTCAAAAAATAATTTTCTACTGTCGCAAATTTTAAATACGCCAGGGATTGCCTTTTCTATAGTAAATTTTTCAAAAATTAATTATTTACTGTGGCAAATATTAAATCCGCCAGGGTTTGCCTTTTCTATAGTAAATTTTTCAAAAATAATTTTTTAATGTGGCAAATTTTAAATCCGCGAGGGTTTGCCTTTTCTATAGTAAATTTTGCAAAAATAATTTTCTACTGTCGCAAATTTTAATTGCGCCATGGATTGCCTTTTCTACAGTAAATTTTTCAAAAAATAATTTTTTACATTCGCAAATTTTAATTACGCCACGGATTGCCTTTTCTGTAGAAAATTTCGCAAAAAATAATTTTTTACTGTCGAAAATTTTAATTACGCCAGGGATTGCCTTTTCTACAGTAAATTTTTCAAAAAATAATTTTTTACTGTCGAAAATTTTAATTACGCCAGGGATTGCCTTTTCTATAGTAAATTTTTCAAAATTTAATTTTATACTGTCGCAAATTTTAATTACGCCAGGGATTGCCTTTTCTACAGTAAATTATTCAAAAAATAATTTTTTACTGTCGCAAATTTTAAATACGCCAGGGATTGCCTTTTCTACAGTAAATTTTTCAAAAATTAATTTTTTAATGTCGCAAATTTTAATTTCGCCAGCGATTGCCTTTTCTATAGTAACTTTTTCAAAAATTAATTTTTTACTGTCGCAAATTTTAATTACGCCAGGTATTGCCTTTTCTATAGAAAATTTTTCAAAAAATACTTTTTTACTGTCGCAAATTTTAAATACGCCAGGGATTGCCTTTTCTATAGTAAATTTTTCAAAAATTAATTTTTTACTCTCGCAAATTTTAAATCCGCCAGGGATTGCTTTTTCTATAGTAAATTTTGCAAAAAATAATTTTCTACTGTCGCAAATTTTAATTGCGCCAGGGATTGCCTTTTCTACAGTAAATTTTTCAAAAAATAATTTTTTACTGTCGCAAATTTTAATTACGCCTGGTATTGCCTTTTCTATAGTAAATTATTCAAAAAATAATTTTTTACTGTCGCAAATTTTAAATACGCCAGGGATTGCCTTTTCTATAGTAAATTTTCAAAAAATAATTTTCTACTGTCGCAAATTTTAAATACGCCAGGGATTGCCTTTTCTATAGTAAATTTTTCAAAAATTAATTATTTACTGTGGCAAATTTTAATTGCGCCAGGGATTGCCTTTTCTACAGTAAATTTTTCAAAAAATAATTTTTTACTGTCGCAAATTTTAATTACGCCTGGTATTGCCTTTTCTATAGTAAATTATTCAAAAAATAATTTTTTACTGTCGCAAATTTTAAATACGCCAGGGATTGCCTTTTCTATAGTAAATTTTTCAAAAAATAATTTTCTACTGTCGCAAATTTTAAATACGCCAGGGATTGCCTTTTCTATAGTAAATTTTTCAAAAATTAATTATTTACTGTGGCAAATTTTAAATCCGCCAGGATTTGCCTTTTCTATAGTAAATTTTTCAAAAATTAATTTTTTAATGTGGCAAATTTTAAATCCGCCAGGGTTTGCCTTTTCTATAGTAAATTTTGCAAAAATAATTTTCTACTGTCGCAAATTTTAATTGCGCCATGTATTGCCTTTTCTACAGTAAATTTTACAAAAAATAATTTTTTACTGTCGCAAATTTTAATTACTCCAGGGATTGCCTTTTCTATAGAAAATTTCGCAAAAAATAATTTTTTACTGTCGAAAATTTTAATTACGCCAGGGATTGCCTTTTCTACAGTAAATTTTTCAAAAAATAATTTTTTACTGTCGAAAATTTTAATTACGCCAGGGATTGCCTTTTCTATAGTAAATTTTTCAAAATTTAATTTTATACTGTCGCAAATTGTAATTGCGCCAGGGATTGCCTTTTCTACAGTAAATTATTCAAAAAATAATTTTTTACTGTCGCAAATTTTAAATACGCCAGGGATTGCCTTTTCTATAGTAAATTTTGCAAAAAATAATTTTCTACTGTCGCAAATTTTAAATACGCCAGCGATTGCCTTTTCTACATTAAATTTTTCAAAAATTAATTTTTTACTCTCGCAAATTTTAATTACGCCAGCGATTGCCTTTTCAACATTAAATTTTTCAAAAAATAATTTTTTACTGTCGCAAATGTTAAATGGGCCAGGGATTGCCTTTTCAATAGTAAATTTTTCAAAAAATAATTTTCTACTGTCGCAAATTTTAATTGCGCCAGGGATTGCCTTTTCTACAGTAAATTATTCAAAAAATAATTTTTTACTGTCGCAAATTTTAATTGCGCCAGGGATTGCCTTTTCTACAGTAAATTATTCAAAAAATAATTTTTTACTGTCGCAAATTTTAATTGCGCCAGGGATTGCCTTTTCTATAGTAAATTATTCAAAAAATAATTTTTTGCTGTCGCAAATTTTAATTGCGGCAGGGATTGCCTTTTCTATAGTAAATTTTTCAAAAATTAATTTTTTACTGTCGCAAATTTTAATTGCGCCAGGGATTGCCTTTTCTATAGTAAATTATTCAAAAAATATTTTTTTACTGTCGCAAATTTTAATTGCGCCAGGGATTGCCTTTTCTACAATAAATTATTCAAAAAATAATTTTTTACTGTCGCAAATGTTAAATACGCCAGGGATTGCCTTTTCAATAGTAAATTTTTCAAAAAATAATTTTCTATTGTCGCAAATTTTAATTGCGCCAGGGATTGCCTTTTCTACAGTAAATTATTCAAAAAATAATTTTTTACTGTCGCAAATTTTAATTGCGCCAGGGATTGCCTTTTCTACAGTAAATTATTCAAAAAATAATTTTTTACTGTCGCAAATTTTAATTGCGCCAGGGATTGCCTTTTCTATAGTAAATTATTCAAAAAATAATTTTTTGTTGTCGCAAATTTTAATTGCGGCAGGGATTGCCTTTTCTATAGTAAATTTTTCAAAAATTAATTTTTTACTGTCGCAAATTTTAATTGCGCCAGGGATTGCCTTTTCTATAGTAAATTATTCAAAAAATATTTTTTTACTGTCGCAAATTTTAATTGCGCCAGGGATTGCCTTTTCTACAGTAAATTATTCAAAAAATTATTTTTTACTGTCGCAAATTTTAAAGACGCCAGGAATTGCCTTTTCTAGAGTAAATTATTCAAAAAATAATTTTTTACTGTCGCAAATTTTAAATACGCCAGGGATTGCCTTTTCTATAGTAAATTTTGCAAAAAATAATTTTCTACTGTCGCAAATTTTAAATACGCCAGCGATTGCCTTTCCTACAGTAAATTTTTCAAAAATTAATTTTTTACTCTCGCAAATTTTAATTACGCCAGCGATTGCCTTTTCTACATTAAATTTTTCAAAAAATAATTTTTTACTGTCGCAAATGTTAAAGACGCCAGGGATTGCCTTTTCAATAGTAAATTTTTCAAAAAATAATTTTCTACTGTCGCAAATTTTAATTGCGCCAGGGATTGCCTTTTCTACAGTAAATTATTCAAAAAATAATTTTTTACTGTCGCAAATTTTAATTGCGCCAGGGATTGCCTTTTCTACAGTAAATTATTCAAAAAATAATTTTTTACTGTCGCAAATTTTAATTGCGCCAGGGATTGCCTTTTCTATAGTAAATTATTCAAAAGATAATTTTTTGCTGTCGCAAATTTTAATTGCGGCAGGGATTGCCTTTTCTATAGTAAATTTTTCAAAAATTAATTTTTTACTGTTGCGAATTTTAATTGCGCCAGGGATTGCCTTTTCTATAGTAAATTATTCAAAAAATATTTTTTTACTGTCGCAAATTTTAATTGCGCCAGGGATTGCCTTTTCTACAGTAAATTATTCAAAAAATAATTTTTTACTGTCGCAAATTTTAAATACGCCAGGGATTGCCTTTTCTATAGTAAATTTTTCAAAAACTAATTTGTTACGGTCGAAAATTTAAATTACGCCAGGGATTGCCTTTTCTATAGTAAATTTTTCAAAAATTAATTTTTTACTGTCGCAAATTTGAATTGCGCCAGGGATTGCCTTTTCTATAGTAAATGTTTCAAAAAATAATTTTATACTGTCGCAAATTTTAATTACGCCAGGGATTGCCTTTTCTATAGTAAATTTTTCAAAAAATAATTTTTTACTGTAGCAAATTTTAATTACGCCAGGGATTGCCTTTTCTATAGTAAATTTTTCAAAAAATAATTTTTTACTGTCGCAAATTTTAATTTCGCCAGGGATTGCTTTTTCTACAGTAAATTTTTCAAAAAATAATTTTTTACTGTCGCAAATTTTAATTACGGCAGGGATTGCCTTTTCTATAGTAAATTTTTCAAAAAATAATTTTTTACTGTCGCAAATTTTAAGTACGCCAGGGATTGCTTTTTCTATAGTAAATTTTTTAAAAATTAATTTTTTACTGTCGCAAATTTTAATTGCGCCAGGGATTGCCTTTTCTATAGTAAATTATTCAAAAAATATTTTTTTACTGTCGCAAATTTTAATTGCGCCAGGGATTGCCTTTTCTACAGTAAATTATTCAAAAAATTATTTTTTACTGTCGCAAATTTTAAAGACGCCAGGGATTGCCTTTTCTATAGTAAATTTTTCAAAAACTAATTTGTTACCGTCGCAAATTTTAATTGCGCCAGGGATTGCCTTTTCTACAGTAAATTATTCAAAAAATTATTTTTTACTGTCGCAAATTTTAAAAGACGCCAGGGATTGCCTTTTCTATAGTAAATTTTTCAAAAACTAATTTGTTACCGTCGAAAATTTAAATTAACCCAGGGATTGCCTTTTCTATAGTAAATTTTTCAAAAAAAAATTTTTTACTGTCGCAAATTTTAATTACGCCAGGGATTGCCTTTTCTATAGTAAATTTTGCAAAAAATAATTTTTTACTGTCGCAAATTTTAATTACGCCAGGGATTGCCTTTTCTATAGTAAATTTTTCAAAAAATTATTTTTTACTGTCGCAAATTTTAAAGACGCCAGGGATTGCCTTTTCTATAGTAAATTTTTCAAAAACTAATTTGTTACCGTCGCAAATTTTAATTGCGCCAGGGATTGCCTTTTCTACAGTAAATTATTCAAAAAATTATTTTTTACTGTCGCAAATTTTAAAAGACGCCAGGGATTGCCTTTTCTATAGTAAATTTTTCAAAAACTAATTTGTTACCGTCGAAAATTTAAATTAACCCAGGGATTGCCTTTTCTATAGTAAATTTTTCAAAAAAAAATTTTTTACTGTCGCAAATTTTAATTACGCCAGGGATTGCCTTTTCTATAGTAAATTTTGCAAAAAATAATTTTTTACTGTCGCAAATTTTAATTACGCCAGGGATTGCCTTTTCTATAGTAAATTTTTCAAAATTTAATTTTATACTGTCGCAAATTTTAATTGCGCCAGGGATTGCCTTTTCTACAGTAAATTATTCAAAAAATAATTTTTTACTGTCGCAAATTTTAAATACGCCAGGGATTGCCTTTTCTATAGTAAATTTTGCAAAAAATAATTTTCTACTGTCGCAAATTTTAAATACGCCAGGGATTGCCTTTCCTACAGTAAATTTTTCAAAAATTAATTTTTTACTCTCGCAAATTTTTATTACGCCAGCGATTGCCTTTTCTACATTAAATTTTTCAAAAAATAATTTTTTACTGTCGCAAATGTTAAATACGCCAGGGATTGCCTTTTCAATAGTAAATTTTTCAAAAAATAATTTTCTACTGTCGCAAATTTTAATTGCGCCAGGGATTGCCTTTTCTACAGTAAATTATTCAAAAAATAATTTTTTACTGTCGCAAATTTTAATTGCGCCAGGGATTGCCTTTTCTACAGTAAATTATTCAAAAAATAATTTTTTACTGTCGCAAATTTTAATTGCGCCAGGGATTGCCTTTTTATAGTAAATTATTCAAAAAATAATTTTTTGCTGTCGCAAATTTTAATTGCGGCAGGGATTGCCTTTTCTATAGTAAATTTTTCAAAAATTAATTTTTTACTGTTGCAAATTTTAATTGCGCCAGGGATTGCCTTTTCTATAGTAAATTATTCAAAAAATATTTTTTTACTGTCGCAAATTTTAATTGCGCCAGGGATTGCCTTTTCTACAGTAAATTATTCAAAAAATAATTTTTTACTGTCGCAAATTTTAAATACGCCAGGGATTGCCTTTTCTATAGTAAATTTTTCAAAAACTAATTTGTTACGGTCGAAAATTTAAATTACGCCAGGGATTGCCTTTTCTATAGTAAATTTTTCAAAAAATAATTTTCTACTGTCGCAAATTTTAATTGCGCCAGGGATTGCCTTTTCTACAGTAAATTATTCAAAAAATAATTTTTTACTGTAGCAAATTTTATATACGCCAGGGATTGCCTTTTCTATAGTAAATTTTGTAAAAATTAATTTTTTACTGTCGCAAATTTTAAATCCGCCAGGGATTGCCTTTTCTATAGTAAATTATTCAAAAAATAATTTTTTACTGTCGCAAATTTTAATTACGCCAGGGATTGCCTTTTCTATAGTAAATTTTTCAAAAATTAATTTTTTACTGTCGCAAATTTGAATTGCGCCAGGGATTGCCTTTTCTATAGTAAATGTTTCAAAAAATAATTTTATACTGTCGCAAATTTTAATTACGCCAGGGATTGCCTTTTCTATAGTAAATTTTTCAAAAAATAATTTTTTACTGTAGCAAATTTTAATTACGCCAGGGATTGCCTTTTCTATAGTAAATTTTTCAAAAAATAATTTTTTACTGTCGCAAATTTTAATTTCGCCAGGGATTGCTTTTTCTACAGTAAATTTTTCAAAAAATAATTTTTTACTGTCGCAAATTTTAATTACGCCAGGGATTGCCTTTTCTATAGTAAATTTTTCAAAAAATAATTTTTTACTGTCGCAAATTTTAAGTACGCCAGGGATTGCCTTTTCTATAGTAAATTTTTTAAAAATTAATTTTTTAATGTCGCAAATTTTAATTACGCCAGGGATTGCCTTTTCTATAGTAAATTTTTCAAAATTTAATTTTATACTGTCGCAAATTTTAAATACGCCAGGGATTGCCTTTTCTATAGTAAATTATTCAAAAAATAATTTTTTACTGTCGCAAATTTTAATTGCGCCAGGGATTGCCTTTTCTATAGTAAATTTTTCACAAATTAATTTTTTACTGTCGCAAATTTTAAATACGCCAGGGATTGCCTTTTCTACAGTAAATTATTCAAAAAATAATTTTTTACTGTCGCAAATTTTAATTACGCCAGGGATTGCCTTTTCTACATTAAATTTTTCAAAAAATAATTTTTTACTGTCGCAAATGTTAAATACGCCAGGGATTGCCTTTTCTATAGTAAATTTTTCAAAAAATAATTTTCTACTGTCGAAAATTTTAATTACGCCAGGGATTGCCTTTTCTATAGTAAATTTTTCACAAATTAATTTTTTACTGTCGCAAATTTTAATTGCGCTAGGGATTGCCTTTTCTATAGTAAATTATTCAAAAAATAAATTTTTGCTGTCGCAAATTTTAATTGCGGCAGGGATTGCCTTTTCTATAGTAAATTTTTCAAAAATTAATTTTTTACTGTCGCAAATTTTAATTGCGCCAGGGATTGCCTTTTCTATAGTAAATTATTCAAAAAATATTTTCTTACTGTCGCAAATTTTAATTACGCCAGGGATTGCCTTTTCTCCAGTAAATTATTCAAAAAATAATTTCTTACTGTCACAAATTTTAAATACGCCAGGGATTGCCTTATCTACAGTAAATTTTTCAAAAAATAATTTGTTACGGTCGAAAATTTTAACTACGCCAGGGATTGCCTTTTCTATAGTAAATTTTTCAAAAAATAATTTTTTACTGTCGCAAATTTTAATTACGCCAGGGATTGCCTTTTCTATAGTAAATTATTCAAAATTTAATTTTATATTGTCGCAAATTTTAAATACGCCAGGGATTGCCTTTTCTATAGTAAATTATTCAAAAAATAATTTTTTACTGTCGCAAATTTTAAATACGCCAGGGATTGCCTTTTCTACAGTAAATTTTTCAAAAAATAATTTTTTACTGTCGCAAATATTAATTACGCCAGGGATTGCCTTTTCTACAGTAAATTTTTCAAAAAATAATTTTTTACTGTCGCAAATTTTAAATACGCCAGGGATTGCCTTTTCTATAGTAAATTTTTCAAAAATTAATTTTTTACTGTCGCAAATTTTAAATCCGCCAGGGATTGCTTTTTCTATAGTAAATTTTGCAAAAAATAATTTTCTACTGTCGCAAATTTTAATTGCGCCAGGGATTGCCTTTTCTACAGTAAA